>JAQPPZ010003647.1:0-59392 GCA_028583015.1 Wollemia nobilis | reverse complement strand
AATGAAAGGAGAATGGAAATTTTTTAAGAAATAAAATGAAGACTATGAAAAAGAAATAAAATTACTCAAGTAGGAGAAAGAGCAAAAATGTTAAGGAAGATATTGAGAAGAATGAAGCCACATATTTAGATTTACAAAGCAACATAAGAATCAAAAGGATTTAAATTCATCTAAAAGTATTATTTTGTAGGTTCATGAAAGCATTCAAAAAAGGAACAGGTTATTATTTCCATTAACCCTAGTAGCAAATATAATTTCATTAACATAGATTTGGCTAAGATGTTGTAGGCTTAAGAAATAAAAATAAACATACATCTTGAGGGTGAGAATGTTTAGATTTTTGAAGATTTGAAGATCACCATGGATAAATATGTTTTACATTCAGATTTTATTGCTATTTAATGGATAATGTGGATATTATTCTAGGTCATCCTTGGTTGGATTCGCTGGGTACTGTTAACATTAATGTTCAAAAGAAGTTTATGAAGTTATGGTATAGGAAAAAGAAGATAATACTACATGATATTTCTCAACATAAAGAGCAAGGATCTAAGGAAAAAAAAAAGTGATTACAGAGAAACAAATTGAAGAACCTAAATAGACTCGAAGAAGGCAATAACAACAACAAATTCCATAGAAGAAGTTGTAACAATAGAGTCTGTGGAAATAATAGTACTGAATTCCAAGGAAGCTTTGTTAGAAGAGCACATGGACACACCCAACAAAGGGAACATGAAAGAAAAATGTATGGAAGAATTTAAAATAGTGAAGCTAAATGTTGAGGAGTCGAATAAGGTAGACCATCAAGTTAACGTTGTAGCATATTGTCATCCACACCACCATGAGTAGCAACAATATTGGAGGCATGGATTAAGGTAATAATATTATGATTCTACATGGAATCAAAAGGGCACCAAGTATGGAAGTGTTTGGTAGAGAAATCATAGTGATCCTGGTTTTTAGAGTGGTGCATCAACGTCAAGGAACAAGTGGACCCATAATTCAAATTATCAAAATAAAGCAATAGAAGTGTGGAGCCAACAAGGTATATTTGTATACTTAAGTAGAAAAATAGCATAAGAGCATCAACAAAGACCACCATCAATCAATGTTTCACTTGTATGGATGGATGATCAAGATTGGTACGAGTTGCTAACATTGCTTAGAAAATCATATTATCTTGTTTCTTCATATGTTTTGAGGATGAAACATTTATGAGGGTGGAATGTTAGGGTACCTAGGAATAGATATATGGGGATATGATATTATATTGTATAAGGGTTGGCATGGGCTACACATAACCCAAGGTTGATTATATTATAATATCATATAATATTATATTAGTAGTTGAATCCCCAAAGTAGAATTAGAAGAAGTATATATAAAGAAGGGATATTTTATCATTGTAATCATCGTGGATATCAATCATATGTAATCCTCCTTTCCCATGAAGTGGCTTATGGGATTTTGCCCTCTTTGAGTGGTACTCTCATCTTGGGAGATCTTGTGGAGTTATTCCTTCATTAAGGAGTATTATTGGTGTTTCCCTACCTTAAGGGTATTATCTATATTTGTCTGATTATGTGGATTATTATTGTGGATGAATGATTTGATTTTTTACATATTGGAGAATTATTTATGTTAATAAGAAAATAAAGTTCTATAACAATTTTCTAGAAGTTGAGGTGGCAGCTCTATGCTTCATCTTGCATATAATTTTGAATCTGATCTATTGATCTGTAACCAACTTCTACAACTGGATGTATTATTGGAGTCATCATTTTCATCTTTGGTGTCATGAACTAGAACTAGATAGCAAGCACCATGGTAGTTGTAGGTTTGAAAATTGTGTTTAACTATAAAGTTGCTCGAAACCAGGCTCTTAACTTTGTTTTCAAATCTCATCATGGTTTTGGTCCATCCCGACCTTTTACACTTCTCTTTTTATGTTGTTTTCTTTATTTCATGTGGTCCTAAGCCCTGGCTTGGAAATGATGACTCAACAGTTTGGGTGGTCCAGTTTAGAGTAACTTAGCTTTTTTTGTTCACATCCTAGTTATGGAAACTTTGGACCTTTTTGTGCGGTATTGGGCTTAGTCTTGAGTGCACTTACATGATTGCTATAAGTCATACAATCTTGAGCAGTCTTAAGAGTTTCACTTTCATGCGATCCTAACTTCGAGCATTCGATCAATGTGTGATATTGTGCTCTTTTATGGCTGAGCTAACATCACTTCTTCAATGAGTATGATTTTGAACATCTTGGTTCAGACATAACCTTACGTATTTTCGTGGTGACAAGTCTTTGCACTTGTCTTTGCTGGCGTAGTCTTAGTCTTGAGCATCCTGATTTTGGGTCATCCTGAAGATTTTGCAACACTTAGTCAATCCTTTATCAAAAATAATCCTGGTGCTTTTTAAAATTCAAATGAGGTCATGAATTTGACCTATCCTCCCCTTCTGCCCTTTGAATTTTTGTCTTCTTCCAACTTTGTGGAACTTTTTAAGATAGTGTGTGGATTTTCACAACTTTTATTTTTAATTGAAACTTTTGAAAAGTGGCACCAACATTTGATCAAAATTTTGTTGCCTACATTTATCTAATGTCTCTTTTTTTGCCTTTTACCTGCTTTTCATTGGCTCCAATATTCTTTCAAAAATTCTCCTAAGGCAAAAAAATTCAAGTGTAATGATAATTCACTACAAATACCATGAGTGATAGCATAAATAGAGCTCTAACCCTGTGGTTTTTGCATATTATATGATGGCTCAAAATTTGTGCCCTCATTGCAATAACTTGATTTGACCCCCCACACTAGGAGGAGTTGGAATTTCATATGTGCAAGGTTTGAAACTTGATGAAAAGATGTTTTTAAAGCTAATTTTGATTTTTTTAATTTTCTAATACTATTGTGTGTTTCTAATATATTTGTGTAGTTAAAATGTATATCACACTATTGAAATAATAACATCACTAAAATTCAAAAGCACTGGTGCTTTTGAAAATATTTTGCATGTTTGTAAGCAAAGAATGAATGTACTAGGGATAAATTAAAATAGATTGGTCATTTTTGGATCAAATTTTGAATAGTGATTATTAAATGATTATTTTAAAATATTAATAGATAGATTTGTTTGATTTGATTAACTAATGGTAGAAAATATATTAAATGAAATATTTTAGATATTATTTGAAGGATATGTATGTTTGAATTGTGGTTATATATATATATATATATATATATATATATATATATATATATATATATATATATATATATATATATATATATATATATATATATATATATTTTATATATATATAGATATTGATTAAAATGGTTGGATATTTTGTTATAGATTCAATTGAAAACACTTGAGGGAGAAACAATTGCATACATTAGAGATAGTGCTACAAATCATGAGCACAATTGATTACAAATATCTATTTGTAGTGAGACTCTATTGCATGGAAATAATGCCCAGAGTAGAGTTTGTTAGATCCATATTGGTAGTGGTAATAGAGAGATGGTATTCAAAGATAAATAACTTTTAGTTATCAATAGGAGAGATGACTCTTATACTAAAGGATATATGGTAGATCTTGTAGGTGTCAATTTATGGTGCCCTAATGAGGATGATCTAGACACAATGATGGTGTTTAGAGAGTGCATTTGTAAAAAATGCACTAATGACTAACTTATAGGTGGTGAAAATCCCCATCCTCATAATATAGGATATGGTGGAATATTTTATTATTCCTTGGGTAGGACAGTGGGGAGTCACGTTGATCCAAGGTTTTGGTTCCCTTCTTTCACCCATTTTATCACTTTTTTACAATCATTCATTGTCATTTTTGTTTATTATCTTGCCTTAAAATATAAAATAAGGATTCAAGCATGATTAATGGATGCATTTACATTTTCCCCAAAAAATTTCATCTCAATGATCACTAATGGCATGATTACCACTTTAAGTGGTTATCATGGTCATTGATCAAATTTTGGGATATTTTAAGTATAGTCCAGATTCAAGTGTGTTTTTTAACCTAGGGTTAATCCAATGCATAATTTTGATCGATGGTTGTAATTTTATATATGAAAAAAGAGTGTAATATAGTTATTAACCTTAAAAGGAAAATTTGTTTATTCTAACTGCTATAAATACCCAATTTATTCACTCAACTATTCACCAAACATCAAGCATTCAATATCAAAAAAAAATTATCAATCTTATCTTCAATATTATACTACCTCTATTGATATTGCAACATGCAACCCTCTTTTCACTCTATCCATCTCTCTTGTTCTTGTAGGAATGAACAAATTTATTGATCACTAGTTTGTTGCATTCCATAGAGGAGGATAGGATTATCCACCAATATTTCTAATAAAGATAAAAGTTGCTGCTCAAGGACTAGTGTCCAAGGCAATTCAAGTCCGCTATACTAATCCTAGGTATGGTTTTTTTTTTTATAATTGTGATGTCATAAGTAAGATAGAATAGAATTGATTATTTTTCATGCTCTAGGGTATCAAGTATTTGCATATCTATACTAATCCTAAGTGTGGTCCTTACTGTATTATTATAATATTGTTGATGTCATAGTCCTTGATGATCTAGGGTATCAAGTATTTGCATTTCTATACTATGATTTGACTTGCATATGCTTTGTGGATGCTTTTTATGTAGTGATATCCTTTACTCTCATTCATCATTCTTTATCTAATGTTTGCTTCTTTGTCATTGCTTTGTTGTCTTGGTTAAAGTATTTAGGTATATAATTTATTAATTCATATGATTATATGAGATATCCTCTTTTTTCTATAAATATTTTGATGAACACAACATACAACTACCTTCTAGCCCCAAGGGTTTAGATGGTTATCTATCGTAGGTATTATGTTAGTTGTTGCTTTTTGTTGTAAGATAATTTGGCATTTTATGAATTTCTCCTTTCTCCTAGGGATTCTTTTCAAACCAATTTTTCTTTGTTGTGAGGGTTTTTTATAGTTTATTTTCTTAGTCGATTGGTTGAGGATAGAGACATTATCAAAATATTAGGTGCCCCTGGGTAGTTTTTTGCCTATACTTTTGACTCCTCCTACTTCTTCCCTATAGGTTGGAATGACTATCAAGTATAGGAAGAAGAAAATAAAATAAACAGAAGAGGATTTAGGATATACTATTCCTCTATAAAGCTAGGGCATTCATCCTTTTTCTCTTGGTTATGACAATGATGTGATTATTGAATATTTGACCAATAGAGAAGGATATTGATATAGATTCATATTTTATGATGATGGGTACCCAACTAAGGAATATGATAAGCCCTATCAATCTACCATAGAATCCCAAGGTTTTTGAGAGTGTCTATATTCATTGCTAAGGTTGTGATCTTCATTTAATGTGGGGACCATGACAAATAACCTATAAACACAAATAATAAATGAAAGATAGTTCTCCCATCAGTCTCAATAAATTTTTAATTTTATATATTAAAAATTAGATAAATACATTACTACCCTTAAGGAATATTTTTCTTAACAACTAGATAATCATATGAGAAACACTTAAAGCAAATAGAGGCCTCTAGGAGAGATACAACCAAACAATTATAGGACACTATACAAAATATGATGAATAACCTTACTTAGATCATGAATGTTCATTGGGACCCTATAGTACATGCTATTATCCTTCCTTTAGTCCTAAATCCTAATGCTCCTCCTCCTCCTCCTCCCCCACGTAGTCATAGGATGATTATGCCTATATCTATGGACCCTACCTTAAAAAATTGCTAAAGCCTATCTCTAGCCTCTAAAGTGAAATCCATGGAATTATTTGGACATGTTAAATTCTTTTATGATGGAATAAATAAATCCCAAATATTTATTTATAAGTTTATTACAAACTATAAGGACTAACTACATGATAAAAAAAAAAAAATTGTTAAATTAATGACTACAGATATGGTAGAAAATGCTCTTGATTGGTTTTCTTATGTGCCCAAACACTCTATTGACTCTTTAGATACTTTTATCAAAACAAATTAAAACAAGATTTTGATAATGACATGAACATTATAGAAGTGATGGATGTGTTTGTAAATATCAAACAAGTACCAAATGAGTTTGTAATTGAATTCTATAAGATATGTGTAAGGCTTAAATGTAATTCTAATATGATCCTAAATAAAGAGGTAGCCACTAGAATATTTGTAAATAAATTATGGTATACTTTTAAAGCTAAAATTTAAGAAAATAATCCATATAGTTTTTCATCCTTACAAAATATCATATAGTTTGTAAAAGTATTTGAACATTGAAAAAAGAAAGATGGTCAAAAACCCTTGAAACCTAAGGATCCCAATAAAAATACTTTAAGTAATGGGATTTGTGTTATAGTTACCCAAGATATCTCTCATGGGATAGAGATAGTTAGAACCCCTCTACACATGTTGACTAATTTAAAGGTACCCCAAGACCTAAAAATACTATACCAAAATTGAATCATGAATATATTATCAAGATATGCCCACTCTCAATGATCAAGAACTATAGTTGTATTAAAATATCTAAAGCACTTGAGTGGCATGATCCTAATAAATTATTTTTTTTACATGGGACTTATGGACATAATCCTAGTACCTTCTCAGAGCTACGTAAGTTTTACTATAAATAAAACTTTGGTTGTAATTTCAACATTGATAAAATCAACAATGATAGGATCAACCTATTCTATGAAAATATTAAGGGTTTCTAAAAGAAATATAATGATCCTCAAAATCACAATTTAGGTGTCTATAATAATACATTTCTTGACCAAGAAAAGAAATATTTCAACCATAATATATAATAGGGACTGCAAGAATGTAAACATCCTATGTTGTCATTTCAAAGAATCCAAGCAGTATTAAGGGAGATATGACCATGTGAAGATAATAGTTCAAAAATAGGGTAGTGTTAGGGTAAATTTTTAATTAAAAAAATATCATCTTTTAGGATTCTTTTCTTTGCAAAAGGTTGTATAATTTACATGATTCTTAGATCAATTTGTGCATATTTTGAATAGCTCTAAAATGAGTGGTCATATGAAGTAATATGAGTAGTATTGAGGGAGATACAACCCTGTGAAGTCAACCATCCGAAAAAAGGAAAGTGACAAATTTTAAAGTCATGAAAAATAAAATTGCAAATATCTGTAAGCTAGGGTTCAAATTATGGGGGGAGCAATAGAGAGATAAGGAATAAACAACACAAGACATTCTATCTGGGCATAGAATTTTTCAACTAATTTTATTTTTCCCCTTCATTATCATTGGATTTTTGCATTTAACTTGTTATAGGTTTATTTTCAGATAATTAATTGTTACACGATATATTGGTAAACTTCAATAGATTTTGAGTTATAGTTTCCTTCCCATGAATCAATTTATAGTTAAACTTAGAATAATCCCTAATAGTAGAGGTTAGTAAGGACCTCACAAATAATTGATCCTTATTGCTCAAAGATAGGGTAGTTTTTGGTATATTTAATGGGTCTTGGCTAGGGGCTTTGGCCTTGAAAAAAAGGATTGATAGGAGTTAGAAGTATCGAGGAGTAATTCTATCCTTTCTTACCAAAGGTTTATTCCTATCCATTTTTTATTCCAAGGAGCAAAGAAATAGAATCTTAAGGGGGTCATTGGTTTATGGGAAGAGTAGGACTCTTCCTTACTTGCTAGTATGAAGGCTTTGCACCTAAAAACATAAATCTACCCCAAGTACCAATCTAAGTTAGGATGTATGGGTTACCTACTAAATTATGGGAAATGGATACCTTCAAGGCCATAGGAAACACTATAGGAGAATTCCTTGAGATTTTAGAAACTATAAAAGATGGATTCTTGGCTATTTATGCTCGGATAGTGGTCATGATGGGTATAAGTAAACATTTACCAGAATTATTCTTAAGTATGGGGGTAATTTGTGGATCCAAACCATAGATTATGAAAGAATATAATTTATATGTAGAAAATGTCATGAGGTGGGGAATATTGAGATATCATACCTAAGAAGTGTCCAACACAAATATATGTAGAAAACCAAAACATAAACTTACAAATGGATATGGATGAGGATGGTTGTCAACTTCCAAAAAATAAGTCCAAACAAACAAAATTAAATAAATAGTGGATACTAGTAATGAAGGATATTGGAAGAAATATCAATCTTTTTGAGGCTTTATCATATGATGAAAAATTAGATCACAACTTAGAGGACAAGGTACAATAGGATCAAAATATTAAGAAGAAACCATATATTCAGTATGATCATGATTTAAAAATTAAGATTCATGTTGAACCTAAGGAATGTGCCTCATCATATTTTGAATACTCTCTCGAAGAACCTTGTACTTTTTAGAGTAAGAAAAGTGGTAGAGAAAATGTAGTGCTAGATATTAATACCTCTGTTATTAATAAGGAAATACCATAAAATAATTAGAACAAGTCAAAATCTTCTATAGCAAAGCTAGGAGAGGATAAATCTAAAGAAAAGTAAAGTTGTGAAATAATATTAAGGAATAGAATAATAAGACCTATTCCTGATATAGGCAAGGGAAAAATATGAAAACCCTCAAATTATAAAGTGAGAGCTAGGGAAGCAAGAGCAAACATAGAGAAAGGAACACAATCTAAGCTTTTTGAACTTCTCTTTACCAAACAACAAATAATATTAGTAATTTTCAAGCAGGACTAGTAGCTCATAATGAGACATGATTACCATATCATGGAATATAAGGGGTGATAATTCCCCCTCAAAGTAGAGGTGTATCAGGGACCTTTTTTTAAGTAATAAGCTTGATATTCTTTGTATCCAAGAAACTAAAATGATAAAGAAAAAAGTTTCCAAAACTATGAAAGCAATATGGGCAAGATGTGAATGGGATGCTATGAATTTCAAAGTAGTGGTAGGGGGAATTCTAACATATTGAAATTATGTTAGAACCTCCTTTTCAACCATTCATAAAACTAGGTATTGGATAGCCTCATTATTCACATGCTACTTTGCAGATCTTCATTCCATCCTTATCAATTTCTATGGACCTACAACGTAGTCAAACATGTTAGAAATATGGAGTGTGATCAAGCCCTTAAGATAAGTAAAGATCAAGAACCAAATTCATGATCATAAGATATTCTAATACCATAACCAATATGGATGAGAAGATTGGGGTAATTAGGAAAATAACCCAAAGTTTGAAAAATTTCTCAAGTTTTATTCAAAATAATAATCTATGGGAGGTCGAGTTTGAAGAGGACAACTATACATGGACCAAAAATAGGAGAATCCAAAACCTAATAGTAGAAAAACTAGACAAATGCATAGTCTCAATTCATTGGCTAGATGAAGGGACTTGTGTTAAAATTAATACATTGACAAGGATTGGTTCAGATCATTGGCCAAATAGAGTTACAATGGTGGTAAGTGAATTTAAAAAGAGATCATATTTTAAAAATGAGCAGATGTGGGAAGAGCATTCTCAATTTGTTGATATGATAGTGAAAACATAAAATTATTCAAGAAATAGTGGGTTGTACACTTACAAAAAAATTAAACCAATGACATCTAAATTAAAAATAATGGAAAAATAACACTTTTGGAAATGGTTTTTAGAAGAAAGAAGAACTAAAAAAAACTTTTAAAATTATAAAAAAGGTGAGCATAATAATCCAAGCTTAAAGGAAAAGGATATGCTTAGTGAATATCATAATATTTTAAGATAAATTTTGTAGATTACAATTTAAATATTATTGGTTGAAAGAAGGAGATACAAACATAAATTTTTTTTATAGGATGGGAATAGTACAAAGTTCAACATCAAAAATTAGTATATTTATACAATAAAAGGGGTTTGGAATGAAGACCATAGTGAAATTAGAAATGAGGTAATGTATTTTTACTATAATATTATAGGAATGGAGAAGTTTGAAGTTCTTAATGATAAACTACTACAAAAGTAACTTCAGTTTTAATAAATGAAGAAAATAGGAATTTATGGAGCCTATTACTCTAGAAGAAGTTCATTTAGCTATTTTGCCTTTTGACAAGGACAAATCCATAGGTCTAGTTGGTCCCTCTACAAAATTCTATTCACATAATTAGGATATAGTGAAGGATTTTTTATTGGTGGAAGTGGAATAGTCTAGGGTAAAACAATACATATTTAATAAAATAAATGTGACATATCTTACCTTGATTCTTAAAAAAAAGAATGTAAAATTATTTGATTCATTTAGGCCCATAAGTCTATGTAATATGGCATATAAGATACTCTCCAAAGTGATGGTAAATTGACTAAGACCATCGTTGGACAAAATTATTTCAAAATAGCAAGGAGGATTTGTGAAATGAGAGATTATGGATGAGTTCATAGTAGCTCATGAAGTTATGCATTGAGTTGCTTCAAGAAAAGAGAGAGTAATGATCTTAAAACTTGATATGAGTAAAGCTTATGATAGGCTTAAATGGGATTTTATTTTTTTAGTATTAGAAATTTTGGATTTGGGAAGAAATGGGTCAAATGGATTAAATCTTGTCTCTACAATATCATATTCAATGTTGGTCAATATGTTAGTAATAGAATCATGTAAATCCAAGAGATGTCTTAGATATTGAGATCCTCTATCACCATAATTATTTATTATTATGGTAGAGGTATTAGGTAGGAACTTCAATAAGTCTAATAAATATGGGCTAATAAGTGGACTTAAAGCTAGTAATAACATTGACAACATCACCCATTAATAATTTTTAGATACAACTCTTTTTGGGGGGTAGGGATAAACAAGGCTATAACTTTGACTAAATTATTAAAGTAATATGAAAGAGAGTCAAGGTAGAAAGTTAATAGGACAAAATCCAAATTTTACTTCCTAAACACTCCATCTGGAATAAAAGTAGGGATATACATGTTAGCATAAATGGAGGAGACAAATTTACCATCAACTTATATAGGGATGCCCTTATTTGAGGGGAGAATGAGGAGAGAATTGTGGAATCCATTTATAAGATAACTTTAAAATAAACTACCAGCATGGAAAGTGATATTATCATTAGCAAGAAGAGTGTAACTAATTAAATCAATCTTAAAATTCATTCCAACATATTATATGTCCTTTTATACTATGCCAAAATTGATAGAAAAAAGTTTAATCTATATTATGTGGTCAAGATTACATGATAAAAGAAAATTTCCTTTGGTGAAATGGAGCAAGGTGTGTGATGATAAAACTAGGGGAGGTCTTGATTTAAGATTTCTTACAGATGCAAACTTAGCTCTTAGGGGAAAAGTAATTTGGAGATTATACAAAGAGAGTCAAAGACAATGGGCAATAATTCTTCTAAGTATTATGAGCCCAATGACCCAAGCTTAATATTTACTATATTATCTCTACCAAATAGTTCTGCACTATAGAACAGTTTTAAAAAAAGTAATTGATCTAGTGATTAAAGGTTTAAGATAGGAGGTGGGAACTAGAGAAAAAAATTCTATTTGCATGGATACTTGGTGTGATAACAAAACACTCAATCTAGATCCAATTTTGAAGCCATGGATGAGATTACTTCAAGATAAATATGGTGATAGGGTTTCAAATATTTTGTACAAGGATTAGGAAGGAAGATACAAATGGAAAGAAGATTTTTTTACAAGTATACAAGACATTGATGCTAGGAGGCAATTGAGTAGAAAGATAACAACAATGATTATTCAAAGGGAAGCCAAGGATAAGTTAGTTTGGGAGTTCAATAGCTTGGGGGAATACACAATAAGTAGATATAATATAAAGCACAAATAAAATAGAAATACCACAAGAATATGGAGAGATAATTGGGATAGCTTGAGAGTTCCTAAAGTCAAAATGTGTATTTTTCTAGTAGGTCATAGAAGAATTTTATCCTAGGATAACCTTATGAAAAAGGGTTTTCATGGCCCATCACAATGTTTTGTATGTAAAAAGGAGGAGGAGAGTATAAACTATCCCTTGGGAAACTGTTCAATATTCTAGATCCATGACAATGGGTTCTTAATATGTTTGGTATATGTATGGTGATGAATGGAAAAATTAATTAATGGATAAATCAATGGTAGAGCACTTTTAAAAGTGAGGCATTGCAAAAAATATAGGATATATCAAAAGATACAATTCCATAGATTGTATGACTAGAAAGGAATAGAAGAATATTTAAAGGAAAGAAAATTAGTTTAGAGGTAATGAAAAATAAGATTTGTTTATCCATAGATGAGTCTAAACTAACCCTATCAACTCATCTAATATCTAATCTAGAAACAAAGAGTGTTGATAGGTAGAGTCAAGTCATCAAATAGAATTATGATGTTGGGTATAGAAGAAACACAAAGAAGGAAAAGAATATAAAGTGGAAACCACCAAAAAAAGGAGTTGGTTAAATTGAATTATGATGGAGCATCTAAAGGAAATCCAAGACCAATAGGAGAAGGAGGAATAATTAGAAATAATAGGGGAGATATTTTGTCTCATTATGCTTTCAATAGTGGATTTAAGATAAATAATAAAGTCGAGACTTGGGAAGCTCTAGAAGGGTTAAAAATATACAAACAAATAAAATGGAACAGAGTATGGATGCAAGGTGATTCACTAGTAGTAATAAATGTAATTTTGGGGAAACCAAAGGCTCCATGGAACATGCAAGTGATAATTATGGAAATGCAAGATCTTGCTATAGATTTTAAAGAAATAATGTTTACACATACATTAAGGGAAGGAAACAAATATGTTGATAGGCTAGCTAGTAGAGGGATTTTAATTGAAGTTCGTGAAGTTAAATTATTTTTTCCATGATTAGAGGAAGTAGTAAGTTTAGTTGAAGCTAACAAGAAAATGTTGACTACTTGAATCAAATAATTATTAAGTTTTACTTTAATGTTTTCCATTAGTAATATTTTTTTTAGTTTCAAAATCTAAAAAAAAAAATGTTTTAATGTATAACATTAAAGTGCTTTCATATAAACTATTTTTGACAATTGTTGTGGTTGCACTTATGCTTTAGGAAGGAAACTAAGAATCCATATATGGTAAAGTAAACAATTATATCATGAAATTTTGGAAATACTACTTTACTAAGATGCAATGCATAGACAATAGAGCTGGAGTTTTGGTATTATTAAGGTTGTTGTAGAAAAATATCAAGAATAAGGATGTTCAATTTTGGAATATTTATATTCACACAAAAAATTGAAGATCTAGAAAATGAAAATCAAGAATTTAGGCTTTTTTTGAAATATAGTTATCTATTGGACATTTTGAGTGGATGAGTTGTCATTGATGTCAAGAATGAATGGTCATTAATGTCGAAAGTTAGTTTCAGTAAGTAGTGCAAAACGTAGCAGTTCCGCAATTCGTGCAAAAAGAAGAGTCTGCCTTCAGTTGGTCAAGACCCGGTTTCAAAAAGTTAGATATGGTCCAAAGTGCAAAGAAGAGGCCCAAGCAAATAATATTATAATATTAAAGAGGGAAATTTAAATTAATTAATATAATTTTATTATAAATTAATTTATTAATTAATTTAATTAACTTCAAAGTTATTTAAGTTAATTATATTTTAATTTTAATTTAATTATAAATTAATTTTTATTAATTTAATAAACCCTAAATAGGGTTATAAGGCTAAGTAAATAATCGAATTGGAAATTTGATTTGATGAGCCAATGTTATATGGCATGGAACATTGTGTATAAATGGTGGAAAAATTATTTTCCTTACAAATCCTAAGCTATCGATCGAATATCCTATGCTCTATTATTTTCGTGCGCAAAAAGAAAAAGACTTCTCATTTTTTCGAAAGGATCTTCGACGACAAAAGGATAAATCGAGGGGAGCGCAAATAATTAGCACCAAAGGCATTGTAGCCCAGTTGGAATTGATGGAGGCACTAGGTGTGTGGCAAGCAAGGCGTGTAGGTTCGAATCCCTTCGGATTCATTTTTGGCAAAGCAGAAAGGGCACATCTTTTGAGTAAGCATCGAACAAGGGGTTAAAGAGAGGCTTGCACCATCCCCTCCCCATGGGAGCTCTTAGCCCACATGGTGGGCTAGCACCTTGGTAAGACGATCGGCGGAAAGGTCTCTTGTTCAAAACCCACCGAGGCCTTTTTGATAGTGGCAAAGTTATGTGCTAATGTCATTTGTGTTTGTCGCTTAATTTCGGATGTGCTAAGGTTGAAGGAAAATAAAAATATTTGTATGTGCCTAAGGTTGAAAAATAAAAATATTTTGATGGTTTATGAGGTTTAATTTTTACCTGAATTAATTTGGTTATTAAGTTTTTTGAGGGAGATAAAAGGGTAGGCAAATATTATTTCTGAACGGTTAATTTTTGGAGATTTTTTTTTTCTTAAGCGAAAAACCCCTTGCGGGGCCGTCTTGGTCTGAGAGACCACGAACAGGGGGTTCTATTCCGTCAAAGTCACCCGGGAGTCGCACCTGACCCTGCCCACACCAACATTATCAATTGGATTTTGGGTACCCAATTCAACTTTTTGGTAGGGTGGAGATTTGAACCTGGGACCTCCCTTGGAGGATTGCCCTCTCCTCCGTTAATTTTTGGAGATTGACTTATTAAAATTGGAGATTATAAGGAGCAATTTGAAGTGATTATTTTTAAGTGTGATTTTATTATTTCTAATTTCAAGGAGTAATAAGGTGTGTTTGAGATTGATTATTTTTGTAATTGAGAAATATTTTGAAAGAGTGTTAGTATGAAATTTTGTCATCTAACCATTGAAATTGATAAATAATAAATGAAGAATACAAGCTTACACTGAGAGGGGAGTGAATAGTATAAGACCAATTTTAACTTTTATTTCCCAATCAATATTATGCAATGTATATATATAATTATCAACAACAGTAATCAAAGCAATGCACAAATCACCACATACAATAGAGACACCAATTTTACGTGGTTCACCCAATGTGGGCTACTCCACGGAGAAAATATTTCACTAAAATTTTCTTAATCAATCTCTTGGGAATCCTTTCCCTATTACAATGTTTATGGACCTCTATCCAAAGGAGACACCAATCCCCTAATCAAGTTCGTGGATATCTATCCATAGGAGAACTCCTTTCTCCTAAGCTTTGACTGGTGATCTTCTAGAAGAATTTTTGCCCCCACTACTTTGGCTAATGGATATCTATCCACTAAAGACACATGTCCTCACTGCCCTGGCTAATGGATCTATATCCACTGGATACTGTAGTCCTCTATACTATGTCACCTTCAAAGCTTTGTCATAAATCTACACTAAACTTAGTCCTTTGGTCTAGCACAAATCTTCTCAATATCTGTCTCTGGTCTAGCACAAACTTGTCCTCAAATCTGTACCAAAATCTGTCCTCGAATCAATACTAAACATAGTCCTTCAATCTAGCACAAATCTATCCTCAATATCTGTCCTCTGATATTGCACTAAACACAGTCCTTCGATTTAGCACAAGTCTATCATCAATATCTGTCCTCAAGACTTAACTCAAATCTTGACTTAATCTCAAATCAAATCTACTGGATCTGCCCCAAACCTTAACTCAAGGTTTGAACAAATCAATCAATCAACTCTGCTCTCAAGTATTATCAAAGACTTGTCTCAAATATGCTCAACAAGTCATCACTAGAACTTATTCAAATCTACTCAATAAGTCCTCACTAGAACTTATCCAATTCTACTCTCAATCTGTATTGTAATCTTCAAAAAAAGCTCACACAAATCTGTCCACAAGTCTTCTCAAAGACTTACCTCAAATCTGCTCAACAAGTACACACCAGAACTTGTCCAAATCTCATAGAAACATAAAGAGAATTGTTAGAGACTCAATATGCTTCGCATTCATCATAATGCTTAATCACTTTCAATCACTCTCTTAGAAATATATAGAGAATTATTAAAGACTCAATATGCTTCACATTCACCTCAATACTCAATCACTTTCAATCACTCTCTTAGAAACATATATAGAATTGTTAGAGACTCAATATGCTTCACATTCACCTCAATACTCAATCACTCTCTTATCACATAAACATATAGAGAATTGTTAAAGACTCAACCTCTTTCTCAAATCAATTCACACTCATCAATACTCAACCTCTTTCTCAAATCAATTCATAATATAGAATAATTTGTTTCACAAAACTTGAACAATCACTTCACACATTTACTTGACTAGGATCAACCAACTCTACTCAACCAATCACTCAATGACATGATCCTTGCTCACAAACCCTAGTCCAAGCATATGAATACTCACTCAAATATTTCCAACAATGCTTAATAAATCAATCTCACATAACAATAATAATCATGTTATTTCCAAACCCTAGTTCAAGTTCTTCACTCAACAACTCACTTTAACAACAATGCTTATAAGACAATCTTCACATAACAATGATACTCATGTTCTTTGCAAACCCTAGTTCAAGTTCTTTACTCAACAACTCACTTCAACAACAATGCTTATAAGACAATGTTTTATCAACAAATATTAATTCCAGAAAACCTTGAAGCATTAATTCAAAACACTCTCAACAATGCAAACCAAACAATCAGTTTCACTCCAACTTACCATTCACAATTTTCAACAATCACTCACTAGGAATAATATGCCCCTACCTTTTGTTGGATGTAGAAGTGCCTTTAGAAAACCTATCCTGATCACAATTTCTTCTTTCCAATTCCAATGGTTAAACACAACAATATGGCTTTAACACTTTCCAAAAATATTCCTTGGACATAAAACAATCACAAATCAATTTATGCCTTATTTCTCCATTTTAAAATTAAAACTCATCATAACATACATAAAGATAATTTCCATGATACACCTTATAAAATCCAACTTAAAATAATATCCAACACCATAAAAATATCAACCAAACACCTTACAATATTTTCAAAACATTTGAGCAAACAACATTAAAAATTTAATTTTGCAAAACCCTTATAACTCCTTTAGCAACCTTAGAACCAATTTAAATATGCAAAAATTAAATTTTAAATGCCCAAACTATATTCTCGAAATTTTCGATGACCAATTTACAAGCATACCTCTTTCTTCCCCAAAAGGGGATTCGACGAGATTCGATCCGTTGTCTCCTCTATCCTAAGTGCCTTAGCGCTTGGGAGCCCACCGCGTGGTCTACAAATGCCCACGTGAAGGAAGGTAGAACCCCTTCCTCTTATGCCTCCATTCACCGTCTATTTCTCATGAAACTTGCACACCCTTTCCTTGCTTTGGACGTAACACAATTCGTAAAGCTTGCAATAATAATTGAAGGCCAATAATCTTCTACAATAATCTTAGGCCACATATTTACATCCATTTATTCCAATTTTTAAGATATTCTAAAACATGAACCTTTGTGTATGCCCTATAGAAAAAAATGCTTATTTTTGCTATGAGTATTTTAATATAGAACTAAAGCATTTATTTTGATTTTGCGTATAATCAAACACTTTTAGATCCTCTCTATTTGCCTCCATTTTTAAATGAATATTACATAGGACACATTTTGTGCTAATAAAATTATATCCTCACAATCCTAACAAGCTAGGCTCAAAATACCCACGACTCCCTATCTGCCTCACCCAAAGATTTAAGGTATGGTGAAAAAAGATCCCTAAAAATCCAAATGACTTATGTCTACAAATCCTAACAAGTTATCCCTAAAATCTATTGTAACAAAAATATTATTATAATATAAATCCCTATTATATCTACTCATGCTAACACCCTCCTTAATGATTAACCTTGAAACAATCCCAATTTTACCCTTAAATTTTATATTTTTTTCTCTAAGAGTTTAGTCATTACATCAACAATATATTCAAAAGTTAGACAATAATTTACATAAATTTTTTCATGCTCCACCAACTATTGGATTAGTAATGATGAGCTTTAATATATTTTATTTTGGCATGATGTACTAGATTCTTCACCAACTTGAGCACACTTTGATTGTCAAAATAAAAAAATGATGATGACATTTGATCTATTTGAATATCATACAATATGGATTGCAACCAAACAACTTCACAACCTACACTACATGCTACCTTATATTCTACTTCAATTAATGACAAAATAATTGTATGCTATTACCAAGAAATATCCCTTGATCCAAAGAGCAGACATATAACCAATAGTAGATTTTTTATAATCAATTGATCATGCCCAATCTACATCAGTGTATCCAACCAACTGTAAATCATTAGTTTTTGGTATAATAGATCAAAGTTAAAGGTATATTTGATAAATTTAAGAATATTTTTTGTAGCTTGGCAATGCTCTCTTTGAGGATTTGATATAAAGCAAGACAAGTAACTCACTATAAAACATAAATCCAGTCGAGTAGTTGTAATATAAATCAAGTTGTCCACCAACTAATTATATACTATCTCATTGATGAGCGATGAATTAGAGTAGGTTGACAATTTCATCCCAACTACCTTAGGCATAGAAATTGAATTATAATATACCATATAAAATCTTTCCACTTGCTTTATGATCAAATTGCTAAAATCACACACATATGTAGTAATGAAGGAGACCTATATCTGTTAAACTGAACATAAATTATATTCTACTTATTGAATCAAGTAGGCTTCACTACTAGTAATGATAAGGTCATGAATATACATAATGAGAATGATAGTGTCATTACTCGTAGTTTTGATATAAAAATTAGAATAATAAATCTTTTAGTTGAAACCTAAATCTTTAAGATGTTGATCAATTTTAAAATACCAAGATTGAGGAGCTTGATTTAATTTGTATAGGGACTTAAACAATTTTTAAACCAAATATTATTTTCTTAGCAATTGAAACCCTAGTGGTTACACCATGTAGATTTTCTCTTCCAAATCTCCATTAATCAAGACACTCTTAACATCCCTTTGATATACCTAGCACCCAAATTGTGTTGAACTAGAGGGAACTAATTGAAAACCACCATCTTTTCAATTGGAGAAAATATCTCTCCCTAACCTTCTTATTGTGCATACTCTCATGCCTACAAAAATATTTGAAACTATTTTGAGGTAAAATCACCTCCAAATGACCTTGAGACCCTAATTTGTTTTCCAAATTATTTGTCTATGACCTTTAAAAGTTTGAAAGTATGAAAAATTTTCTAACTTATATTTGAGGAAGTATACCTGCATCTTCCTCAAATAATCATCAATCATTAACAAAAATTACTTTACACCACAAACAGAAGGTGTATTCATTGGACCATACAAATAAATATGCACCAAATCCAAAACACCTTGTGCACACTAAGATTTACTTGTTTCAAGTGGTTGGTGACTTTGTTTTCTAAGTTGACATCCTACATAATAATTTTGCTGCTCCTATGGATGAAAATATATGAATGATCTAAGCCTCAAAATTTTGAGTTAAGAAATATCATGAAAGAGTGTAATTCAGAAATAACAAAGCATAACATACATATATAAACAAAATAACAAAATAATTCTATTACTTAGAAGACAAAGTGTAATGCAAACAATATTTGAGAAGAGATGTGAGGCTATAACATTGTGTTCATTAGTCATGTTTTTTACAATCTAAGGTGCATCTTTATTTATACTAGAATTGGTATGTTGCAAATCCACTGTATTGAGTATGAAAGGTCACCCATATAGAATGTGGTGGTTCACCTTCCATGAGTTAGAAGGTCACCCATATGGAAATGTGGTGATTCACATTCCATAAGTTACAAAGTTTATATTAAATAAAAAATTTATACATATGATTTGTCATTTTATGTTTTATCTTCTAATGATGTGTCAACATAACTAGGATGCATTTGGCTACAAAAATCTAAAAATAAAAAATTACTATTTTTTTAATAAGCTATGTGTGGCTTCTATTGGGGGCCACTCCCATTACAAAAACAAAACACTACATTACTCTCGTTACATTTATAACAAGTTAATTAACACATATCCAATTTTGCTTTTCTATCAATAATATTCTACATCTTCCTTAAACTGCTAAGTTTCCACAATCAACTTCCTTTATATTAGGTGCCTTTCGAAATTTAAAATTTATCAAGATCAAATTCAACACCGTGAATGGCTAAAATATTTATTGCCCAACTTTTATATCTTTAAATATGTTGTCTATAACAACCTCACAATTTCTTAATACCTTTTTTTAGGGTTTTTAATTGTTCCCCTAATATTCCAAGATATTATTTCCATTGTTATTTTTTATTTTTATTTATGGGTTTAGCCCCACTTATTGTTAACACTTGTGATATTTGCTTTTGTTTTTCCATATCAATATCTCTTTGGGTTTCTTTTTCTCTTTGTTTTTACTTCTTGGATATTCCTCTTTTTTTTTTCATTCCTAGCAATACATTCATCTTCATCAATCTCTTTAATCTTCTCACATTGCTCATAGTAAGACTTATCATCTTTAGGTTTGCCTTATCCTGAAGGATCTAAAGTGCAAGGAACAACCTCAAAAGCATAATCTTCTTTATGTTGCCCTAGAAACCCTAAAGTGCAAGGATGCTCTTCTATAGCAATTGCCTTCTTATTCTTCCCTAAAAACCCTAAATTTTTATGGGTTTCCTCCAACCTTTATTTATTTATTATTCTACTTTTGAAACCTTAAAGTGCAAGGGATAACATCTTCACCCCTTCACTTTTATTTCCTGGAGAGGATTCTATTCTACTTGAGGAAAATGAATATGATTTACCTAGAATAAACTTGACCTCTTTTGTTATCTTTATTTTAGAATTTATCCCCACGTCTTCTTTTGTACCTTTAATTCCTTCTAAACTTGTAAAATGATACTGTAGATAGTTTTTCTTTATATCTTCTTTTGGAGTGGAATATCCTTGATCTAATCTAGCTTCTATTATTGTATGATTTCCTTGCTCTGTCTTGAAGTTTATCTCATGGCTATAATTTTTTATCTCTTTCTTCATATTTTTCACTTTGCAAACTCTTGCCATGTGTCCAATATCATACCAATTATGGCAATGAAATGTGATATTTTCATAATCATACTTGTTGATTCCATTATCTTGATTCAAATTTAATCTTAATGGATTGTGCAAAGGTTTTTAAATATCCATAGCAACACATATTCAAGTATATATAGCATGCTTTCACTCCTTCATTGTTGGTCCTTCCTTGATCAATTCCCATAGGGTATTTCTAATATTCTTTAAAACATCCTTATTTATAAGCTAATATGGAAGTCCAAAAAGCCTAACCCACACTGGAAGGTTCTTAATAGTTTATGTCTCAACAAAAAAATCCATTCCATGGTCTTTATTAAAGTGCATCTCTTCCCCTAAACCATGGACCACCAACCATTATTTTATCCCTAATTTTTGAATTGGAAAATACGACAAGAAAAAAACCATTAGGAAGAAAAGTCACTGAATAATTTGAATTCAATCTCCACTTCCGCTTGATCCAATTTTGAATCTCCAAAAATTCTAACCATGATCTAAAAAACTTACATATTAAATCTCTACTTTTAAGAACCATTATATCATGCTCAATCATCTCATCCTTGATACTTACTTCTAGTGTAAAAGGCCTACACATGATATGTCTAATAATGCTTAAAGATATCTCCCTTGGTATAGGAATGATGGAATGAGGTTAGTTGAAGAACACATTTAGAAATATAAAGATATTTTATTTTATTTACAAATTATGCATGAGAATTGTTAGCTTTTGATACAACATGTAATGGGAGATAGCAAATACAAGATGCAGAATAACAAGAAAGAAAGTAAATATGTGAGATGATTGAAATATGCTATAAATAGAAATAACGGAAATGAGTACAAAAGTAGCTATGAAGTAAATGAACACTCCATGATAAAAGCTACTGCTCAATGAATGAGATCTGAGCTTGTAGCTCACACACTCTACATTATTGTGTCTATCCTACACTACTACATTGTATCCTCTATATCTATGGTCCTTTATATAGGAAGATAAGTTCCTTGGCCAACACTCTACCTAGTTGTACAAGGGACACCTTGCACATTGACACTTGTGCATTTATTACATTGCATGAAGTAATTAGGTAACTTCCCCCTAAAGTAATCTAATGTCCTAAGTATGTACCAAGGAAGGTACATTTACATGATCCAAATAATGTAATATAAGTTATTTCTAACACCCCCTGTATTGCAATATTTAGGTATTGAATACTTTAGTCTTCAATGTGGATCTTCCTATTGAAAATGATCTTTGGCTTCTTTAGGTTCATCATCTTTGTATTCTATCTAGACACGTTTATTGGTCTCTTTGCAAGTATCTTCATTTGCTTCTGAATGTTGATGGCTGAGTAAATCATGGTGCACTTGTCTTCTCATATTCTTGATTTTGATTCTTCTATGCTTGGATTTGTGTTGTACTAGTTCTTCATTTTCATCAACCTGTTTCTTTGAAAATAGGTTAGCATCATTTTGAAATATCACAATATCTTGTGATATTTCCATTGAATCCAGGATGTATATATTTTCATGGATTGATCATGTTGCTTTTATTTCACCTTGATTCATGATGAGATATATTGATTCCATCCATATATCCAAAGTAGATTATATAGTTATCTTCTACCAAATTTCTTATAGAAATGAGATTGAATGTTAATCCATGAACAAACAATACTTTTTGTAGTAGAAGATTTAGAAATGATATGCTAGGTGTCACACATCCATATCCATGTATAGGACAAGTTTAGCTATCTACAATTCTAAGTATGTAGTCTTTGGTATCTTTAAAACAATTGAACCATTGCATATTTCCTATCATATGATGACTGGCTTCTGGTATTTTCGTATTTTGTATACTAGTTTTTGTTGGAACAAATTCCACATTCATTATATGACATTATTTTTTCCATTTGAAGAAATAGAAGAAATGAGATAGGATATTCTATGTAGTCTACCTTATGACTCCTTAGTAGGATATGTAATCCCTGATAGAAGTATATAAGCTTGATTTGGTAAAACCTTTATTAATCCTTGGTTTTTTTAGGCTTTCTTATGTCTCCCTAGTAATGAGAGTATATACTCTTAAGGATTTTTAGGTTTTGTAGAAAGCTTATATATTGCTAATTGATTTGCAACTTGATAACTTTGATAAATGCTGATATTACCAAGTTTTGTAGAATGCCTTATTACTCCCTAGTATGTTTTGGATAAGATATAAAGTGCTTTTGTATATTTTAGTTCAATTTTGGTTGATTTTGTAAAGTTTTGTAAATACCAAAATCAACTTATGTTACCCTTATTGCTCCTATTGAACTAAACACTTTTCCCAAATTTAAAGAGGTTTTAATATTGGATCTTTTGTCTCGATTTGAGACAATAATATTATAAATTTCCAACCTTTAAAATCCTTTGATATCCCTTTAGGTTTTTAATCCAAGTATATCTAATTTCCAATTTAATTAGTTTGATGTAGTAACCCTTATGACTCCCTAATTTTGGAAAAATTAGATCACAAAAATATTTGCAAGTATTAAGGTTAATTGCTAGTAGAAAACCTTATTACTCCTAAGTTTAATATTGCAAATATTACATCAGCTTGATAAATAATTCCCTTTGAGGTATAGCTTTCAATAATTATATTTCTCTAAATTCAACCTTATAACTACCTAGAGATGAAAGCATATACATATAGGAATAAACCTTACCTCATACCAAGCAATGGTTGGTGCTAATTTTAGACGTGTAATGGATGCACTTGTTGATTATAACTACTTTGATTGTGTTCAGACCAGAGTATTAAATGCTCTATATCTCGCTTCTATGCTATGATGGCTCCCACGTCTCGAACATAAATGCACTGAATGCCTCGTTCAAAATGCTTCTCGCGCTTGAGATGGTGAGTGCAATTCGGATAAGTGTGGATTATTTGAGAGATGATTGGCTGAGTGTTTCTTTGATTCTAGATAGAAGTTCACTACAGATTTGACCTCCCTTTCATGGAGCTTTAAATGCTCCTTCTTTCCTCTCTTACATGTTACACTCAAAAACCAGTTTGACTACGTTTTCCTCTCCAAAAGCTTTGATTGTAAAAATGTTATTCCTCCTTCTTCGTTCACTTCAGGTTTGCATGGTTTTAATGGAGATAAAAGCTCTAAAGTGTCACTTACATTACTCATGGGTGTTTCAACTTGTGTAACATTTGCATATTTTATGTAATGCTCCTTCCAACCTTTAGTAACGCATCTGCCAACTCTTATAACACTTCAAATTTGAGTAGGCACTTGTAACCTTCCTTGTAAGGTTTCTTGGACGTTAAGAATTGTTGAGATATTGTACCAAGTGGCACTCAAAGTTTTTG
This sequence comes from Wollemia nobilis, assembly GCA_028583015.1. NCBI lineage: Eukaryota > Viridiplantae > Streptophyta > Pinopsida > Araucariales > Araucariaceae > Wollemia > Wollemia nobilis. Next base: position 34,979 of record JAQPPZ010003647.1, on the reverse strand, counting down.
TATAGTATATATCACTGTAACTCCTCCAAGGAGAATGTAACTCCTTATTTATGCCTCTTCCTTTACTTGCTACATTCCTTGAAGCACAAACACACTATTTTCTCTTGCATTCGATCCTTGAGATGGTATTGGAGCTCTGAATGGCATGGAAGATGATACCTTTGATGGATTTTCTTCACCAATTTTCATACCTTTGCAATTAGCACCTTTTATCCTCGCTTTTGATTCTCTTTTACGTGCAAATTGTAGTGTTGTTCGTGCATGTTTGGATGAGGTAATAGTGATGCATTTGCTTGTAGTATGGCTCCTTCTTCTATGTAACTGTAGTATATTGATCTTCTATTGTGTGCTTGTGTTGTGCAGGTTTTTCCATCCAAGATATATGAGGAATGATCCTTTTTGATGGCTCCTTGTATCACATATATGGAGTGCTTTTCGTACTTCCTTATTGGTTGGATTCCGTGTGACCTTTGTGCCTCTAATATCACCTTCTATATACTTATTTTTTATGGATAATGTAGTGCAATACCTTGTGAATAATACACTTTATTTTGTACCCTTTTTGCACTCCCTTTTTCAAGTTTTGTAGTCTGATTTTGTAGCATATTTTTGAATGCACAAATGAGGGTTTTGAGGATGTCCTTTTGAATATACTCCTTACCCTATTTGCTTGGATATTTTATGGTGAATCCAATATTTGTAAAAAATATAAAAAATAAGCTTTTTTTTCAATTGCACTAACCCCAAAGTGCTTTGGATTTGAGACTTATCAAGTCTCAATATTTGAAGCTTCTTTTTGGTTAGTTTTTGATTTCTTGTACTAACCAATTTTGGTGGCTTCTATTGGCCACTAAGCGTTGTAGGTTTTTGTGGTTTAAGAGTGTCTTTAGACACTTGATGCAAACTAGATTTTGTAGCCTTTTTTCAACGCACAAAACTAATTTTTTTTATAGTAATAATAGTACAAATGAATCTAATAAATTTTAATTATAAATGCACTAACAAATTACACCTTATCAATCCAATCTACTCTTAAGAAAATGCACTTAATCAATTCACTGCAACTAATCAAGAATAATTTGAAATGAACCTTCAAATATTATGCAAATTCACTACAATTAGTATTTTAGGATTCAGTCTTCTTTTCGCTTTCCAAAGTAGATAATAGGTAGTTGATAGATAATTAATATTTGGAATCAAATCAACTCCTAGTGTGCAAATGAACCTCTAAAAGGAACCTTTTTATTTTGCACTTTTGAAGACTGTAATTTAGGTCACAAATTTAATCTAGATAAGGTGCTCCAATAAATCTATTAATAATAAATATTTTTGCACCAATTGTTGCACACCTTTTTGAGGATGTAGTTTACATAGACATTGTAGATCTTGTTGCTTTGTTGATGTCTTATTAGCTTCTTATTCACCAAATTGTAGTCTCAAAATTCTTTTCAGGAACTAGGATTTGGTGGCTCGTCCTCCTCTTGTAGTCTCCTCCAACTTGCTACAAATTCTCAACAAGTAATGCCTTATTTCTGTGAGAGGTAATATTTAATCTTCTGGTTCTGGCAAGCTTCTTCTGTATTCAATTCTTCTTATTGAATTCTGACTTCAAGTAGGATCTTGTTCTCAAGATTTTGAATTTCTTGAGGTCTAAACTAGATTATTCTTCTGCTTAGATTTGGCACTCCTTTCCAAATTATCCTCCTCTTGGGCTTGTTGTTGAATGGCGATAATTGTCCCAATTCCTTCACTATCAAGGGCTTCTCCTTGGTAGTGGACTTCTCCAGTGAGTTCTCCTTTGAGGATTTCTTCAAGAAGGCTCTCCTAGCATTTTGCTGCATGTTCATCAATACCTCTCCAAGGTCTTTGACCTTGCAACTTCTTTTGGTATTCGTTGAGATCTTATATTCAACCTTATACTTCTAGAAGTGTTGGTAGTGAGACCATCTCCCAGATCTCTATTTTGTTGCTTCTGATTTGAGCAAGACTCTCCTAGTCCTTCTTCTTCTTCCTTTTTTGGAAGTTCTTCAATTAGATCTCCTCCTGATCTCTTTTGCTTTAGGTGCTATATTGATTCAGAAGAGGATAATCTTCCTAAATTTCTTGTAGGAAGCTTTCTCAACTTATATGATCTCCTTTTCCTGCAACAAAAATATTAGTACTAAAATCTTCTTCTAAATTAGGTACTCTCTTATGGAGTCTTCTTCAGTATAAAGGCTTCTATGACCTATTTTAGTATCAAGGCTTCTATGGCATTTTTAAGGATTCTATAGCCTTTTCTTTAATATCAAGGCTTCTATGGCCTTTTCTTCGATATCAAGGCTTCTATGGCCTTTTCTAACCTTTTGTGGCATTTTCTTCTGGATCAAGGCTTCTATGGCCTTTTATTCTGAATCAAGGCTTCTATGGCATTTTTATTTTTATGAAGTTCTTCAATATATAAATGGATATCTCTTGTCTCCTGAATTCATAAAAATTCTTTTCCAGAAGTTTCTTCTGAAGTATTCTCCTTTCTACAACTAATCTCTGTACTGTGAAGGCACTCCGACCTTCGGGTAAAGAAGTTAAGGTCTCCTAGATTTTTTTTGTAGGAGGTGTCACAATCATTTGAGAATTAATTCCCTGCAATAAAAGAGACTTGAGGTAAATATTTCTAGATCTCTTAGATGAGCTTATATAGTTGATTCATCAAACTAGTGGATCAAATGTTGAGTCTTAGTCTTCATGAGTTTTTCTACAACTTTATGGAAAGACTCTAGCCATATGCAATCTCAATATTTCTAAAACTAAGATTTCTTTTAGTCCTAACTTGTGGCTCTCCCTAATTCTATCACCTAGAATATTTTGAGAAATTTTGACAGTGATTGGTCCAATGGCGCATTAGGTTGACAAAAAACTCAGGGTCAATAATAATGGTGATTTTCCTATTGATCTACCATAGATTTGATACCACTATTAGCTTTTGATACAACATGTAATGGGAGATAGCAAACACAAGATGTAGAATAATAAGAAAGAAAGTAAATTTGTGAGATGACTGTAATGTGCTTTAAATAGAAATAACGAAAATGAGTACAAAAGTAGCTATGGAGGAAACGAACACTTTATGATACAAGCTACTTATCAATGAATGATCTCTAAGCTTATAGATCACATACTCTACACTATTGTGTCTATCCTACACTACTACATTGTATCCTCTATATCTATGGCCCTTTATATAGGAAGATAGGTTCCTTGGCCAACACTCTACCTAGTTGTACAAGGGACACCTTACACATTGACACTTGTGCATTTATTACATTGCATGAAGTAACTAGGTAGCTTCCCCTTAAAGTAATCTAATGTCCTAATTTTGTACCAAGAAAGGTACATTTACATGACCCAAATAATGTAATATAAGTTATTTATAACAAGGATGTTGCATATTGAATTTTCCCACAAACATTGGATGAATTTGCATATGATTGGTATATCAGCTTACCTTCAAGTTCTATCACTTCTTAGAAGCAATATTTATTAGCCATTTTAGAATACTTATTGAACCAAATGTGGTATATCATTAGTTTACCTCTATCTATAAAGAACCTAACAAACCCTAAATTGTTTTCAACACTAGGTTCCATAAGTTATACCCTATGTTGGTGACATCTTACATCCTCATAGAGGAAGCAACCATATAGATGTACTTTGGAGCTTTAGACCCATTGCATTTTATGTTTGTGAGGAGAGCTCCTCAAATCACATCCTTTCCTATGGCATATAGTGAAGCTCTAAAAATTGAACAATAATTGATACCTCAAGATTTTGGTTTGGATTAATTGCCTTCATTTAGATAACCATGGGCTTATAATCAGACACTACTATTAAATCAGGCCTTTACATAGCACCTTCGCATGTTGAATACATTTCCAGGAGTTATGTATCCCAACCAAAACCAACCTTTCAATCTAGTACCCCTGAATCAAATGATACCTACTATGAGTAATCAGTAGACCACTCCAACATAATAGGACAATTAGGTAACCATAAATAGCGTTCTCAATCATACACCTCCAACATTTTATTTTTTTTTTTTTTTTTTTATATATATATATATATAATTTTTTTAAATAATAGTAATAAAAATTTTAACTTAATTAATAATAGAAATTATTAAACTTCTAATGTTTGCATTTTTGTTTTTATTTGCAGGATAGTTGTTATGACTACTTTAAATGTTAGACGTAATGACAAAGGAGGGATTTTAATGTTGATCAACAAATCTGACATGACAGCTCAAAAATTAAATACAATAGATGTGGGAGCTTTAATGCTAACTCGATGAACACATGGGTGCAAAATTACAGACATGGTGAAGTTAATGCCCAAAGCCCACTTGTCGTGATGGGTATATCAAACATTGAACCTCATAACCAATCAAAATAAAGGAATCCCAAGCATCATACAAATGGATATTTAATGAGGTATGGCCACAATATGGTTGAAAGCAATCTTGAGAAGCATGTCCTAAATGCAATTTATTGTAAAAGTAACACTATGTGAAGGCCAAAAATTGTATAAATAGTGGCTCACTAGCCTCTTACAAAGTTTAAAAACCATCTATTAACTAGCCTTTAGCTTTTCTTATTTCTTAGTTTTTTTTGTTTGTAGTTGGATGGCATTTTTGAACCAAGCTAGTATTATTTTGAGCCATGTTCTTGTAATCCACTAAAGTGAGAAAATATGAAACAAATATATTCAAAGAATATTTTTATAATACAAGGCTTCTAAATTTTTTTGGGTTCAATCTATACATGTTCATGGTGGTTGCACTTAGTTCATTTTATAGTCTACTACTCCTCTAAAGATTGCACCATATTAGACCTTAGACTGTATGATTACTAGTTGGGTCAAGATTGGTTTAAATTAGAATTGTTGCTTTATCAAATAAAAATAGAATTTCAAGGCAGTATGGGCTTGTTTATTTTTATTTATTTTCTCTTATCCTTAAACCTTTGACTTTTATTTAGATCTTGTTTATATTTAGGAGTAGATTAATTTTCATTGAAGATGATTTTCTACATTGTAGTTTAAAATTTCGTACAACTTTAAAATAGTTGTTGTTGTTACATAAGCGATAATAATCTTTAAAGAAATAAATAATATTGATTGGGCAATCATAGTTTACAAAGATTATAATTTATCTTTTGTTACCCAGTTTTAATTCCACTCAACTCATGTATATTTAAATATCAATGTAGTGGAATTATTTACAGGTAGTTAAGTATTTGATTTTAAAGCATTATGCCTAAAAATTTATATTTTTGAGTCATAACTAGCAAAGGCCCCTTGAAGGAATAACTAAAAAATACCTTTGATTTCATTTACACCGACCAAGACCTAGCATACCCGAACCTTGGGGGAAATAAATTTTCTTTCAAGAGGGAACAAATATCTATTCCAAGTATGTTGGCTTACCCTTGACACACCAATAGTTTGACTTTTTCCTCTTCATACCTAACAAGAAGGACAATCACATTACTAATTCACTAAGTTTACTAGGGCATTTCACTCAATAGAATTGGCATTAAGAGGGGGCTAAAGGAAGAGTGCGTGTGTCATTTGCATGCTCAAAAATTCCCTTCAGTATCTATAGCAACTATTTCCTCATATTCAACTTTAAGGACAAAGATTTTTGAAGGGGAAGGGTATGTTAAGACCCCATCCTAATATTATTATGTAATGGCCTCTTTTCTAATATGGGGACTCCATCATAATTATATTATGTAATATTTTGTAATGGTATGGCACTTGAGGCACCTAGACAAGTGGGGCCATTTCATGTACATTTGGGAAAAGGGATAGGAAAAGAGTAAGGGTTAGATAAAGATATGAAAAATTGGACGAGGTATAGTGTAATAGCATTGGATCTCACTGAGCAATATACTATCAAATAAACTACACGACACTTAATATACTAGCCATTATCACCTACAATTACAAGTTCATTTAACTTAAAACATCCACTTTAATCATTCTAAGGATTCAAACAATTAGCAATCTAATAGGTGATTCAAACTCACTTTAACATAATAGACTAAGTGTTGAATGTAATAAAAATGACTTAAAGAAATGTATAAAGGCTTTAATCATTCCAAGAAATTTAATTATTCGTAATCCAATAGGTAATCCAAATTGCATAATTACTTTAATAGAATACACTAACAACTAAGTGTAACAAAAATGACTTAAAGCAAAATACACATAAAAACCTGCAACTATATAGTAATGGAGGCCAAATAGCTATCACTTTGTTGATTAACAATAAAATTATAAAGTAATACCAAGAAAGGACTATAGAGCCAACCCTTGTAATGAGGTCTCTCTACATATTTATAGGTTACTTGGTTAATATTACAACATAAGATTTACAATTAGTTATAAGGTTGTTAAAAAGACAACTTGGCAACAATGTTCTAGTTGAGGTGTCAGCTCTAAGCTTGATATTGTGCATAATTTTGAATTTGACCCATTGATTTGAAACCACCTTCTGCAAGTGGCTATATTATTGGAGTCATCGTTTTCATCTCTGGTGTCATGAATTGGAACTAGTTTGTAAGAACCATGGCAGTTGCAGGTTTGAAAATGATGTTTAACTAGAAAGTTGCTCAAAATCGAGCTTGTATTTTTTCTTGTAGAGCTCTTTTAGAATGAATTCATGGTTTTGGTCCATATCAACCTCGTATACTTCTCTTTTTATGTTGTTTTCTTTATTTCGCATGGTCCCGAGCCTTGGCTTGGAAATGATGACGTCACCAAATTACCTAGGAATAATATATGGGGATATGATATTATATTGTATAAGGGTTGGCATGGGCCACACATAACCCAAGGTTGATTATATTATAATATTATATTATATTAGTAGTTAGCTCTCCAAAGTAGAATTAGAATATGAGTATATAAAGAAGGGATATGTGTCATTGTAATCATTATGAAGATCAATCATATGTAATCGTCTTTGCCCATGAAGTGGCTTATGGGATTTTGACCTCTCTAAGTGATGCTATCATCTTGGGAGATATTGTGGAATTATTCCTTCCTTAAGGAGAATTATTGGTGTTTCCCTACCTTAAGGGTATTATCTATCTCTTTCTTGTTGTGTGGATAATTATTTGTGGATGAATGATTTGATATTTTTGTATATTGGTGAATGGTTTATGTTAATAATAAAATAAAGTTTTGTAACAAGTGGTATCAGAGCAATTATTTCTAGCAAAGTGAGGATTGTTTTATTGTGGATTGAAGATTTAGGGCCAATTTTGTTTTTCTAGAAAAATATATCATCTTTTAGGAGCCATATCTCTGTGAAAGTTTGCCCAATTTAGATTATTCTTGGATTATTTTGTGTGAAAATTGAAGAGCTTTAAAATGAGTGGTCATATGAAGGAATATGAGTAGTAATAAGGGAGATACAACCTTATGAAGTTAGCCATCTGGAATAAGGGCAATGATGATTTTTCAAATCATGATTTTTTAAAGATGAAATTTCTCTGTCAAGGTAAGCAAATCAAATGTTGTTTATTTTATTTTGGAGAAAAAATGCATATCTAATGGTTTATGTGGAATTTTAGCTTCAAATAAGTGGGGAGATATATTTTTCTAGAACCTTAGTTTACATTTTTATTCTTTATGGATGTGAACTCATGGCACTTCAAAATTTTTCTAGGGAAAATGATATTGATGTGAGAGAGTGGTTGAAAATAGTAAAATCTCAATATGCTAAAGGCATATTACAATTTGATTTTCATCATTTTATTTATGGGGAAGCCTTACAATGGGTAGAAAGCTTTGATAGGGACAATCCCTTGTGCCCTTGGGATGAAATGGAACTAGCATTGTTGAGCAAATGGGTACCTATTCAATTACAAAGAAAGTTAGATATTTAGTAAGAGATATCTTAAGGAAAAGGATAAAAATATAGATAGCCTGATGGATATCATCAAAGACCTTGAAGAGAAACTATAGGGGATTCAAAATGAGCAAAATGAAATGAAAGGAGAATGGAAATTTTTTAAGAAATAAAATGAAGACTATGAAAAAGAAATAAAATTACTCAAGTAGGAGAAAGAGAAAAAATGTTAAGGAAGATATTGAGAAGAATGAAGCCACATCTTTAGATTTACAAAGCAACATAATAATCAAAAGGATTTAAATTCATCTAAAAGTATCATTTTGTAGGTTCATGAAAGCATTCAAAAAAGGAACAGGTTATTATTTCCATTAACCCTAGTAGCAGATATAATTTCATTAACATGGATTTAGCTAAGATGTTGTAGGCTTAAGCAACAAAAATAAACATACATCTTGAGGGTGAGAATGTTTAGATTTTTGAAGATTTTAAGATCACCATGGATAAATATGTTTTACATTCAGATTTTATTGCTATTAAGATGGATAATGTGGATATTATTCTAGGTCATCCTTGGTTGGATTCGCTGGATACTGTTAACATTAATGTTCAAAAGAAGTTTATGAAGTTATGGTATAGGAAAAGTAAGATAATACTACAGGATATTTCTCAACATAAGGAGCAAGGATCTAAGGAAAAAAAAGTGATTACAGAGAAACAAATTGAAGAACCTAAATAGACTCGAAGAAGGCAATAACAATAACAAATTCCATAGAAGAAGTTGTAACAATAGAGTCTGTGGAAATAATAGTACTGAATTCCAAGGAAGCTTTGTTAGAAGAGCACATGGACACACCCAACAAAGGGAACATGAAAGAAAAATGTATGGAAAATTTTAAAATAGTGAAGCTAAATGTTGAGGAGTCGAATAAGGTAGACCATCAAGTTAACGTTGTAGCATATTGTCATCCACACCACCATGAGTAGCAACAATATTGGAGGCATGGATTAAGGTAATAATATTATGGTTCTACATGGAATCAAAAGGGCACCAAGTATGGAAGTGTTTGGTAGAGAAATCATAGTGATCCTAGTTTTTAGAGTGGTGCATCAACATCAAGGAACAAGTGGACCCATCATTCAAATTATCAAAATAAAGCAGTAGAAGTGTGGAGCCAACAAAGTAGATTTGTATACTTAAGTGGAAAAATAGCATACGAGCATCAACAAATACCACCATCAATCAATGTTTCACTTGTATGGATGGATGAACAATATTGGTACCAGTTGCCAACATTGCTTAGCAAATCATATTATCTTGTTTCTTCATATGTTTTAAGGATGAAACATTTATGAGGGTGGAATGTTAGGGTACCTAGGAATAGATATATGGGGATATGATATTATATTGTATAAGGGTTGGCATGGGCTACACATAACCCAAGGTTGATTATATTATAATATCATATAATATTATATTAGTAGTTGAATCCCCAAAGTAGAATTAGAAGAAGTATATATAAAGAAGGGATATTTTATCATTGTAATCATCGTGGATATCAATCATATGTAATACTCCTTTTCCATGAAGTGGCTTATGGGCTTTTTCCTCTTTGAGTGGTACTCTCATCTTGGGAGATCTTGTGGAGTTATTCCTTCATTAAGGAGTATTATTGGTGTTGCCCTACCTTAAGGGTATTATCTATCTTTGTCTCATTATGTGGATTATTATTGTGGATGAATGATTTGATTTTTTACATATTGGAGAATGATTTATGTTAATAATAAAATAAAGTTCTATAACAATTTTCTAGAAGTTGAGGTGGCAGCTCTAAGCTTCATCTTGCATATAATTGTGAATCTGATCTATTGATCTGTAACCAACTTCTACAACTGGATGTATTATTGGAGTCATCATTTTCATCTTTGGTGTCATGAACTAGAACTAGATAGCAAGCACCATGGTAGTTGCAGGTTTGAAAATTGTGTTTAACTATAAAGTTGCTCGAAACCAGGCTCTTAATTTTGTTTTCAAATCTCGTCATGGTTTTGGTCCATCCCGACATTTTACACTTCTCTTTTTATGTTGTTTTCTTTATTTCATGTGGTCCTAATCCCTGGCTTGGAAATGATGACTCACCAGTTTGGGTGGTCCATTTTAGAGTAACTCAGATTTTTTTGTTCACATCCTAGTTATGGGAACTTTGGACCTTTTTGTGCGGTATTGGGCTTAGTCTTGAGTGCACTTACATGATTGCTATAAGTCATACAATATTGAGCAGTCTTAAGAGTTTCACTTTCATGCGATCCTAACTTTGAGCATTCGATCAATGTGTGATATTGTGCTATTTTATGGCTGAGCTAACATCACTTATTCAATGAGTATGATTTTTAACATCGTAGGTTCAGACACAACTTTACGTATTTTCATGGTGACAAGTATTTGCACTTGTCTTTGCTGACGTAGTCTCGGTCTTGAGCATCCTGATTTTGGGTCATCCTGAAGATTTTGCAACACTTAGTCAATCCTTTATCAAAAATAATCCTGGTGCTTTTTAAAATTCAAATGGGGTCATGAATTTGACCTATCCTCCCCTTCTGCCCTTTGAATTTTTGTCTTCTTCCAACTTTGTGGAACTTTTTAAGATAGTGTGTGGATTTTCACAACTTTTATTTTTAATTGAAACTTTTGAAAAGTGGCACCAACATTTGATCAAACTTTTGTTGCCTACATTTGTCTGATGTCTCTTTTTTTTCCTTTTACCTGCTTTTCATTGGCTCCAATATTATTTCAAAAATTCTCCTAAGGCAAAAAAATTCAAGTGTAGTGATAATTCACTACAAATACCATGAGTGATAGCATAAATAGAGCTCTAAACCTGTGGTTTTTGCATATTTTATGATGGCTCAAAATTTTTACCCTCATTGCAATAACTTGATTTGACCCCCCACACTAGGAGGAGTTGGAATTTCATATGTGCAAGGTTTGAAACTTGATGAAAAGGTGTTTTTAAAGCAAACTTTGATTTTTTTTAATTTTCTAATACTATTGTGTGTTTCTAATATATTTGTGTAGTTAAAATGTATATCACACTATTGAAATAATAACATCACTAAAATTCAAAAGCACTGGTGCTTTTGAAAATATTTTGCATGTTTGTAAGCAAAGAATGAATGTACTAGGGATAAATTAAAATAGATTGGTCATTTTTGGATCAAATTTTGAATAGTGATTATTAAATGATTATTTTAAAATATTAATAGATAGATTTGTTTGATTTGATTAACTAATGGTAGAAAATATATTAAATGAAATATTTTAGATATTATTTGAAGGATATGTATGTTTGACTTGTGGTTATATATATATATATATATATATATATATATATATATATATATATATATATAGATATTTATTAAAATGGTTGGATATTTTGTTATAGATTCAATTGAAAACACTTGAGGGAGAAACAATTGAATACATTAGAGATAGTGCTACAAATCATGGGCACAATTGATTACAAATATCTATTTGTAGTGAGACTCTATTGCATGGAAATAATGCCCAGAGTAGAGTTTGTTAGATCCATATTGGTAGTGGTAATAGAGAGATGGTATTCAAAGATAAATAACTTTTAGTTATCAATAGGAGAGATGACTCTTATACTAAAGGATATATGGTAGATCTTGTAGGTGTCAATTTATGGTGCCCTAATGAGGATGAGCTAGACACAATGATGGTGTTTAGAGAGTGCATTTGTAAAAAATGCACTAATGACTAACTTATAGGTGGTGAAAATCCCCATCCTCATAATATAGGATACGGTGGAATATTTTATTAGTCCTTGGGTAGGACAGTGGGGAGTCATGTTGATCCAAGGTTTTGGTTCCCTTCTTTCACCCATTTTATCACTTTTTTACAATCATTCATTGTCATTTTTGTTTATTATCTTGCCTTAAAATATAAAATAAGGATACGAGCATGATTAATGGATGCATTTACATTTTCCCCAAAAAATTTCATCTCAATGAGCAATAATGGCATGATTACCACTTTAAGTGGTTATCATGGTCGTTGATCAAATTTTAGGATATTTTAGGTATAGTCTAGATTCAAGTGTGTTTTTTAACCTAGGGTTAATCCAATGCATAATTTTGATCGATGGTTGTAATTTTATATATGAAAAAAGAGTGTAATATAGTTATTAACCTTAAAAGGAAAATTTGTTTATTCTAACTGCTATAAACACCCAATTTATTCACTCAACTATTCACCAAACATCAAGCATTCAATATAAAAAAAAAATTATCAATCTTATCTTCAATCTTATACTACCTCTATTGATATTGCAACATGCAACCCTCTTTTCACTCTATCTATCTCTCTTGTTCTTGTAGGAATGAACAAATTTATTGATCACTAGTTTGTTGCATTCCATAGAGGAGGATAGGATTATCCACCAATATTTCTAATAAAGATAAAAGTTGTTGCTCAAGGACTAGTGTCCAAGGCAATTCAAGCCCGCTATACTAATCCTAGGTGTGGTTTTTTTTTTTATAATTGTGATGTCATAAGTAAGATATAATAGAATTGATTATTTTTCATGCTCTAGGGTATCAAGTATTTGCATATCTATACTAATCCTAAGTGTGGTCCTTACTGTATTATTATAATATTGTTGATGTCATAGTCCTTGATGATCTAGGGTATCAAGTATTTGCATTTCTATACTATGATTTGACTTGCATATGCTTTGTGGATGCTTTTTATGTAGTGATCTCCTTTACTCTCATTCATCATTCTTTATCTAATGTTTTATTCTTTGTCATTGCTTTGTTGTCTTGGTTAAAGTATTTAGGTATATAATTTATTAATTCATATGATTATATGAGATATCCCCTTTTTCCTATAAATATTTTGATGAATACAACATACAACTACCTTCTAAGGTATTCACCTTCTACCTTCTAGCCCCAAGGGTTTAGATGGTTATCTATCATAGGTATTATGTTAGTTGTTGCTTTTTGTTGTAAGATAATTTGGTCTTTTATGAATTTCTCCTTTATCCTAGGGATTCTTTTCAAACCAATTTTTCTTTGTTGTGAGGTTTTTTTATAGTTTATTTTCTTAGTGTATTGGTTGAGGATAGAGACATTATCAAAATATTAGGTGCCCCTGGGTAGTTTTTTGCCTATACTTATGACTCCTCCTACTTCTTCCCTATAGGTTGGAATGACTATCAAGTCTAGGAAGAAGAAAATAAAATAAACAGAAGAGGATTTAGGATATACTATTCCTCTATACAGCTAGGGCATTCATCATTTTTCTCTTGGTTATGACAATGATGTGATTATTGAATATTTGACCAATAGAGAAGGATATTGATATAGATTCATATTTTATGATGATGGGTACCCAAATACGGAATATGATAAGCCCTATCATTCTACCATAGAATCCCAAGGTTTTTGAGAGTGTCTATATTCATTGGTAAGGTTGTGATCTTCATTTAATGTGGGGACCATGACAAATAATCTATAAACACAAATAATAAATGAAAGATAGTTCTCCCATCAGTCTCAATAAATTTTTAAATTTATATATTAAAAATTAGATAAATACATTACTACCCTTAAGGAATATTTTTCTTATCAACTTGATAATCATATGAGAAACACTTAAAGCAAATAGAGGCCTCTAGGAGAGATACAACCAAACAATTATAGGACACTATACAAAATATGATGAATAACCTTACTTAGATCATGAATGTTCATTGGGACCCGATAGTACAGGCTATTATCCTTCCTTTAGTCCTAAATCCTAATGCTCCTCCTCCTCCTCCTCCCCCACGTAGTCATAGGATGATTATGCCTATATCTATGGACCCTACCTTAAAAAATTGCTAAAGCCTATCTCTAGCCTCTAAAGTGAAATCCATGGAATTATTTGGACATGTTAAATTCTTTTATGATGGAACAAATAAATCCCAAATATTTATTTATAAGTTGATTACAAACTATAAGGACTAACTACATGATAAAAAAACAATTGTTAAATTAATGACTACGGATATGGTAGAAAATGCTCTTGATTGGTTTTCTTATGTGCCCAAACACTCTATTGACTCTTTAGATACTTTTATCAAAACAAATTAAAACAAGATTTTGATAATGACATGAACATTATAGAAGTGATGGATGTGTTTGTAAATATCAAACAAGTACCAAATGAGTTTGTAATTGAATTCTATAAGATATGTGTAAGGCTTAAATGTAATTCTAATATGATCCTAACTAAAGAGGTAGCCACTAGAATATTTGTAAATAAATTATGGTATACTTTTAAAGATAAAATCTAAGAAAATAATCCATATAGTTTTTCATCCTTACAAAAGATCATATAGTTTGTAAAAGTATTTGAACATTGAAAAAAGAAAGATGGTCAAAAACCCTTGAAACCTAAGGATCCCAATAAAAATACTTTAAGTAATGGAATTTGTGTTATAGTTACCCAAGATATCTCTCATGGGATAGAGATAGTTAGAACCCCTCTACACATGTTGACTAATTTGAAGGTACCCCAAGACCTAAAAATACTATACCAAAATTGACTCATGAATATATTATCAAGATATGCCCACTCTCAATGATCAAGAACTATAGTTGTATTAAAATATCTGAAGCACTTGAGTGGCATGATCCTAGTAAATTATTATTTTTTAAATGGGACTTATGGACATAATCCTAGTACCTTCTCAGAGCTACGTAAGTTTTACTATAAATAAAACTTTGGTTGTAATTTCAACATTGATAAAATCAACAATGATAGGATCAACCTATTCTATGAAAATATTAAGGGTTTCCAAAAGAAATATAATGATCCTCAAAATCACAATTTAGGTGTCTATAATAATACATTTCTTGACCAAGAAAAGAAATATTTCAACCATAATATATAATAGGGACTTCAAGAATGTAAACATCCTATGTTGTCATTTCAAAGAATCTAAGCAGTATTAAGGGAGATATGACCATGTGAAGATAATAGTTCAAAAATAGGGTAGTGTTAGGGTAAATTTTTAATTAAAAAAATATCATCTTTTAGGAGTCTTTTCTTTGCAAAAGGTTGTATAATTTACATTATTCTTAGATCAATTTGTGCATATTTTGAATAGCTCTAAAATGAGTGGTCATATGAAGTAATATGAGTAGTATTGAGGGAGATACAACCCTGTGAAGTCAACCATCTGAAAAAAGGAAAGTGACAATTTTTCAAGTCATGAAAAATAAAATTGCAAATATCTGTAAGCTAGGGTTCAAATTATGGGGGGAGCAATAGAGAGATAAGGAATCAACAACACAAGACATTCTATCTGGGCATAGAATTTTTCAACTAATTTTATTTTCCCCCTTCATTATCATTGGATTTTTGCATGTAACTTGTTATAGGTTTATTTTCAGATAATTAATTGTTACATGATATATTGGTAAACTTCAATAGATTTTGAGTTATAGTTTCCTTCCCATGAATCAATTTATAGTTAAACTTATAATAATCCCTAATAGTAGAGGTTAGTAAGGACCTCACAAATAATTGATCCTTATTGCTCAAATATAGGGTAGTTTTTGGTATATTTAATGGGTCTTGGCTAGGGGCTTTGGCCTTGAAAAAAGGGATTGATAGGAGTTAGAAGTCTCGAGGAGTAATTCTATCCTTTCTTACCAAAGGTTTATTCCTATCCATTTTTTATTCCAAGGAGCAAAGAAATAGAATCTTAAGGGGGTTATTGGTTTATGGGAAGAGTAGGACTCTTCCTCACCTGCAAGTATGAAGGCTTTGCACCTAAAAATATAAATCTACCCCTAGTACCAATCTAAGTTAGGATGTATGGGTTACCTATTAAATTATGGGAAATGGATACCTTCAAGGCAATAGGAAACACTCTAGGAGAATTCCTTGAGATTTTAGAAACTACAAAAGATGGATTCTTGCCTATTTATGCTCGAATAGTGGTCATGATGGGTATAAGTAAACCTTTACCAGAATTATTCTTAAGTATGGGGTTAAGTTGTGGATCCAAACCATAGATTATGAAAGCATATAATTTATATGTAGAAAATGTCATGAGGTGGGGAATATTGAGATATCATACCTAAGAAGAGTCCAACACAAATATATGTAGAAAACCAAAACATAAACTTACAAATGGATATGGATGAGGATGGTTGTCAACTTCCAAAAAATAAGTCTAAACAAACAAAATTAAATAAATAGTGGATACTAGTAATGAAGGATATTGGAAGAAATATCAATCTTTTTGAGGCTTTATCCTATGATGAAAAATTAGATCACAACTTAGAGGACAAGGTACAATAGGATCAAAATATTAAGAAGAAACCATATATTCAGTATGATCATGATTTAAAAATTAAGATTCATGTTGAACCTAAGGAATGTGCCTCATCATATTTTGAATACTCTCTCGAAGAACCTTGTACTTGTTAGAATAAGAAAAGTGGTAGAGAAAATGTAGTGCTAGATATTAATACCTCTGTTATTAATAAGGAAATACCATAAAATAATTAGAACAAGTAAAAATCTTCTATAGCAAAGCTAGGAGAGGATAAATCTAAAGAAAATTAAAGTTGTGAAATAATATTAAGGAATAGAATAATAAGACCTATTCCTGATATAGGCAAGGGAAAAAGATGAAAACCCTCAAATTATAAAGTGAGAGCTAGGGAAGCAAGAGCAAACATAGAGAAAGGAACACAATCTAAGCTTTTTGAACTTCTCTTTACCAAACAACAAATAATATTCGTAATTTGCAAGCAGGACTAGTAGCTCATAATGAGACATGATTACCATATCATGGAATATAAGGGGTGATAATTACCCCTCAAAGTAGAGGTGTATCAGGGACCTTTTTTTAAGTGATAAGCTTGATATTATTTGTATCCAAGAAACTAAAATGATAAAGAAAAAAGTTTCCAAAACTATGAAATCAATATGGGCAAGATGTGAATGGGATGCTATGAATTTCAAAGTAGTGGTAGGGGGAATTATAACATATTGAAATTATGTTAGAACCTCCTTTTCAACCATTCATAAAACTAGGTATTGGATAGCCTCATTATTCACATGCTACTTTGCAGATCTTCATTCCATCCTTATCAATTTCTATGGACCTACAATGTAGTCAAACATATTAGAAATATGGAGTGTGATCAAGCCCTTAAGATAAGTAAAGATCAAGAACCAAATTCATGATCATAAGATATTCTAATACCATAACCAATATGGATGAGAAGATTGGGGTAATTAGGAAAATAACCCAAAGTTTGAAAAATTTCTCAAGTTTTATTCAAAATAATAATCTATGGGAGGTCGAGTTTGAAGAGGACAACTATACATGGACCAACAATAGGAGAATCCAAAACCTAATAGTAGAAAAACTAGACAAATTCATAGTCTCAATTCATTGGCTAGATGAAGGGACTTGTGTTAAAATTAATACATTGACAAGGATTGGTTCAGATCATTGGCCAAATAGAGTTACAATGGTGGTAAGTGAATTTAAAAAGAGATCATATTTTAAAAATGAGCAGATGTGGGAAGAGCATTCTCAATTTGTTGATATGATAGTGAAAACATAAAATTATTCAAGAAATAGTGGGTTGTACACTTCCAAAACAAATTAAACCAATGACATCTAAATTAAAAATAATGGAAAAAGAACACTTTTGGAAATGGTTTTTAGAAGAAAGAAGAACTAAAAAAAACTTTTAAAATTATAAAAAAGGTGAGCATAATAATCCAAGCTTAAAGGAAAAGGATATGCTTAGTGAATATCATAATATTTTAAGAGAAATTTTGTAGATTACAATTTAAATATTATTGGTTGAAAGAAGGAGATACAAACATAAAGTTTTTTTATAGGATGGGAATATTACAAAGTTCAACATCAAAAATTAGTATATTTATACAATAAAAGGGGTTTGGAATGAAGACCATAGTGAAATTAGAAATGAGGTAATGTATTTTTTGTGAAAGGTGAGTGTGGACGAAAAATGGTTAATTGCATTAACAGTAAAACATAGGTTACATAGATTAAATAAACAGTAAATAACCTATTTGAGAAAGAAAGGGAGGAAAGGAGAAATTGGGGGAAAAGAAAGATGACTCGAATTCTCTTGCCGCCCAAATGCTGCCGTCCACTGCCGTCCAGGTAAGGTAAAAGGTAAGTTACCTTTACCCAAGGTAAAATCAAATTTTTAACATTTTACTAATGGTAATATTCCAACATTCTCCCCCTTAAAGTTGAGAGGACTGACTATATAGTCTCTCAGCTTTATAAATTGAGCTTTAGCCATGCCTTTGGTGAAGATTTTTGCTAGATTATCCAAAGTGCTACAATATTGAAGCTCAACTGTCTATTGTTCCACCATATCTCTTATGAAGTGATACTTCATATCAAAATGTTTTGACCTTTTGTGGTGGATCGGATTATATGCCAACTGTATGGCACTAATATTATCACAATTCAGTTTGGTTGGACCAATTTGTTTTTCGCCAATCTCTTCAAGGATTTTCCTCAACCAGAGGATCTGAGTACTGGCATGAGTAATGGCTATGTACTCAGCTTACGTAGATGATAATGCTACAACAGATTGCTTCTTGGAACTCCAAGTTATTAGTCCTGAACCTAGACTAAAACAGTTCCCTGATGTAGATTTTCTGTCATCTATATTATTACCCCAATCGTTGTCACTATAACCAAATAACATCACAGAGTTAGACTTGTGGTAATGGATTCCAAAATCCAATGTACCTTTTACATATCGTAAAATTCGTTTGGTTGCTTGAAGATGCAGCTCGTATGGGCATGCCATAAATCGTGATACAAGAGAAATAGCATACTGTATATCTGGTCTAGTGTTGGTGAGAAACATTAAACTCCCAACCATGCTTCTGAAATTGGTCAAGTCAACTTTTGGTGCTCCATCTTCTTTGCTTAGCTGTATTCCATGTCCGGTTGGTGTTGCAGCTGATTTGCACTGTTGCATAGCAAATTTATTGATCATGTCATGAGCATATTTCTATTGACATATGAAGATCCCACTCTTTGATTGATGTACTTCCATTCCTAGAAAGTATCTCATTAATCCGAGATCCTTCATCTCAAACTGATTCATCATGGAGTTTTTGAACTCCATATTCATTTTATCATTACTACCCATGAATATTAGATCATCCACATATAAACAAACTATGAGGATATCTACTCCATTTTTCAGGTAGTATAGTGTTGGTTCACTCTTTCTTTTTGTGAAACCATATTTGCTGAAATAGTCGTCAATTCGTGAGTACCATGCTCTTGGTGCTTGCTTGAGGCCATAAAGTGCTTTTTTTAATTTATAAACAAGGTTCTCTTTTCCTGGTTCTTGGAAACCTTGAGGTTGTTGAACATACACCTCTTACATCGGGTATCCATTTAAAAATGCACTTTTCACATCCATGTGTTGAATTTTCCATCCTTTATGGGCTGCCAAGGAAAGAACAGTTCTAATTGTTTCTTGTCGAGCAACTGGGCAAAGGTTTCCTCATAATCTATTCCATATTTATGAGTAAAAACTTTAGCTACTAATCCTGCCTTGTGCCTTTCAATGCTTCCATTAGCATTGAATTTGGTCTTATAGACCCATTTACATCCAACACATTTTTTTCCCTTGGGAAGCTTCACAAGCTCCCAAGTATCATTTTTTTTAATTGAGGATATTTCCTCTTCCATGGCATCTTGCCATATATTTTCAGTGCAAGATTTTTCATAGCTAGATGGTTCTAGCTGTGCAACAGCCAACAAAGCATAATTGACTACATCACCCCTTGGTTCATGAGACTCATCATCCCCTGACATTTGAAGATTTTCAAGTCTTGAAAAAATGTCATCCATCTCACTAGCTTGACTCCTAGTGTATCTTTGTTGGAAATTCCTATCCAACATTTGAGTAGATGGATGACTCTGTAGTATACGCTTTCCTCTATTTGTCTCTTTCCTTTGAGAACCGAATCAATATCCATCGGGCTTGGAGCGCTTACAGATCTTTCAAATTGTTTTGGAGAATTTGGGGGTGCCAACAAAGAAGTCCCTCTTGGACTTGGTGTACCACTTGATGTACTTGATGAAGTTTCCTGATGTGGAATTTGTGGAAGAGGACTTTTTACACTACTTTTCTTGGGTTGTACCAATGTGGGAGGTACTAATGTGGAATTATCCGAATTAGAGTCAAAATCAACAAATTTTTTATGACCCCATTCTCCCCCTTCATCAAAAATTACATCCCTGGAGATAATGATTTTATGTGTCTTGGGATTGTACAATCTATACCCTTTGGTTGAATCACAATACCCTACAAAAACATATGCTTGAATCTTTGGATCAAGCTTCTTTCTCTTCTCCTCAGGAATGTGTGCATATGCTAAAGAACCAAATACTCAAAAATGTTTGACATTTGGTTTCTTACCGTACCATCCTTCATAAGGAGTGATACCATCTAAACTAGAAGTCGGACTTCTATTTAGAATATATGCACTTGTTCTCACCGCATCTGCCCAATAGCTGTTTGTGAGATGCTTTGCCTGAAGCATTGTTCGTGCCATTTCAACAAGGGTGCGGTTATTTCTCTCAGCCACACCGTTCTGTTGTGGGGTATAGGCAATGGTGAACTGCCTTTTTATCCCATTTTGCTTACAATAATGAAGAAATTCATTTGAGGAGTACTCTCCTCATTTATCAGTGCGAAGACATTTGACATAGTAGTCACTTTGATTTTCTACATTATTTCTGAAGTCTATGAAGCAATCAAATGCTTCATCTTTGTGTTTCAAAAAATAGAGCCAAAACATTCTAGAATAATCATCTATGAATGTTAGAAAATAAGAATTGTTTCCAAGGCTTTTTGTTTGCATTGGACCACAGATGTCCGAATGTACTAGCTGAAGAGGATAGCTTGCTCTCCACACTCGGCCTCTTGGAAACTTCGTTGCCCGAGTGCTTTCCTAAAGCACATGCTTCGTATACCTTTTTATGTTCGGAATTTTTGGTAGACTCGTCACCATAGCTTGTGATGTTAACATTTTCAAGCTAGCGGAATTGAGGTGACCATATCTCAAGTGCCACAATTCACTTGGATTTGTAATAGCAATGTTTGCAAGTTGAGCTCCCCCCTGGCTCACCAAATTTTAGAGGGAACAACCTATTCTTTGTCATAGGTACTTCTGTGATGACCCGGTTACAATTGTTTTTATCAAAGATTGTACATTTTCTTTCATCAAAAACTAATTTGTAATGCTTCTCCATCATTTGGCCAACACTTAACAAATTGTGTTGTAGTTGTGGAGTATAGTATATGTCATTCACATTTTTAAGGCCTTCTTTTGTTGGAAGCGCCATAGCTCCAATGCCTTCAACTTGCAAAGATTTATTATCGCCTAACTTAACATGAGATTTGTAATTTGAATCTAATGTAGCAAAGAGATTTTCTTTGCCACTCATGTGGTTGGAGCAACCAGTATCTAAAATCCATGTATCATTTAGATTTTGATCTGCTGTCCATAAGAGAGAAAAAGGTTTGAAGGACCTTCTTCTTCTCCGTAGAATGAGCCATATTGACTGCTTTGATCTTTTGAAGACTTTGACCAGCAGTCACGAGCGAAGTGGCCTTGTTTCCCACAATTGAAACAAGTTGTTTTAGTCTTGTTACTTCCTCGTCCTTGATTTCCACGGGCTGCATTGCAACTTTGGTTTTGATTGTCTCCTCTATTTTGATTTCTCCTTTGTTTTGATTACCTCCTCTGTAGGAGTTTCTTGGGCCCTTGCCTCTTTGTTTTTGTCCTCTACCTCGGCCTCTTCCTTGTCCTCGTCTTGCAGTTTCATTCAAAGTGAAGGCTTTGTCATCACCTCCATAGCTTGTTGAAGGTGCTCCTTGAAGTCGCTCTTCATGTGATGTTAATGATCCAATCAAACTATCAAATGTAAGAGTAGAAAGGTCTTTGGATTCTTCAATTATGATAGCAATGTGATTCCACTTAGGAAGAAGTGTTCGCAACACTTTCTTCACAATTGTTTCATTTTTTGTGTCTTCACCTAAAGTTTGCATCATATCAACTACTGCTTTGACTCGTACACAGTAGTCTCCGACTCTTTCATTTTCCTTCATTCTGAGATTTTCAAAATCTCTTTTCAAAGTCTAAATCCTGACTTGCTTTACTTTATCACTTCCTTGGAATCCTTCTTTCAAGGCATTCCATGCATCTGTAGCAGTTAAGTAAGATGCAATTCTAGGAAAGATACTTGGATCTAATGCTGATTGAAGATGGTATAAGGCAAAAGAATTATTTTTCTATGCATCTTTGTAGATCTTCTTATCATTTGCACTTAAAGTAGTCCAATATGTTGGAGCAATGTATCCGTCTTCAATAATATCCCATAGTCCTTTTTCGATGAGTAATGTCCTCATCTTGATGGACCAGTACTCATAATTATCCCCACTGAATTCGAGAATTGGTAGATTATTATGTGATCCCATTATTATCTACTAAAACAAGAAACCTCTCTTTTATAGTCTTATTGCAAAAAAGACTTTACAAACTATCAAGCCTTGCTTGATTTACAATCATAAACAACTCACTCTTGTTGTTCAACAATTACAAAATTGTCGGCGACTTGTTCATCATCGTCCATTGATCAATATTATTTCAGGAGAAGGAGATTGTAGGATTTCAACTGAATTACTATAATGAGTATATTCGGATCCTTGTGAAGTAATTACAACTGTGTCGGATTTTTCAAACTTGCTGCCAAAGGAGTTATCTTCTGAATCTGCTTCGTATCCTTGATCAGGATTTCTTTGGTGTGCAATAACCGCATTTTGCAACTGTGAAAAAACTGTATTAAGTCCTAGTGTTTTCACATGCCTATCAAAGTTTTCAGGGTTTGTTCTCAGTAACAACTTGCAGAGGGCATGATAACATCCTTCCAATCTTATCATTTAAGAAAATTTCCCAGAAATTTTCTTTTACAAAGATTTCCTCTTAGGAAATAAAAATAAAAAAATTTTTAACTTTCAAAGTTTTTTTTTTTAAAAAACTTTACAATTATTTCCTCTCAGGAAATTTCTATCAACTTTGAATTTTTTTTTTTAAAACAAATGAACAGATATTTCCTCTTAGGAAATTACAAATTTTTTTTTTTTTTTAAATTTAAACTATTTCCTTATAGTTTTTTTTTTTTTTTTTTAATTTTAAGTAACTATTGACCCCGCCGAGGGTCGATCCTGCGACCTTGCGGGTGTCAGGGCAGAGGGTAGTCACTGCGCTACTGGGCAGATCCGGGAGCTAAGCGAGCTCCCCGTCCTATAGCTTCCGTGTCAAGCGCGAAGCTAATATTGGCTTCGCGCTTCGGCGCGAAGATTTGGTTTTAATTGGGACTTTAGTCCCACATCGCCCGTAAGGCGATGTATAAGCTCTTTAAAAAGAGCTAAGCACTTACAGTGCTTTGACTGCCTATGGGCAGTCACTATCACCGTAGGTTCCTTTTGCCACCGATGCACGCGCAGATCGCCATGTCACCACACCTCGGGCCGTGCGCCAATCACACGTCGCCACGCGTCACGCCACGTCAATCCCATGCCTCGGGCCGTGCACCAGTCACACGTCGCCATGCGTCATGCCACATCAATCCCACACCTCAGGCCGCATGCTATAGGTCGCCACGTCACCATTGCCTCGACCTGCGCTACGTCCACCATGCCACGTCAATAGTGCCTCAGGAATCATGCAGATATGCTGCTCCTATGGGTCGCCTCGTCCAGCTCCACCAGCACCTTGAGAAACATGCCGGTCTGCTCCTGCGGTCCGCCTCAGGATCCGTGCCACCTCGGCTCCTATGAGCTGCCTCGAGATCCGTGCCGTTGCCTCGAACTGCAGGTCCCATCGCCTCGGGAATCATGTCGCTCTGATACCAAATGTGAAAGGTGAGTGTGGACGAAAAATGGTTAATTGCATTAACAATAAAACATAGGTTACATAGATTAAATAAACAGTAAATAACCTATTTGAGAAAGAAAGGGAGGAAAGGAGAAATTGGGGGAAAAGAAAGATGACTCGAATTCTCTTGCCGCCCAAATGCTGCCAGTCCCCGTTCGGTCAGGTAAAAGGTAAGTTACCTTTACCCAAGGTAAAATCAAATTTTTAACATTTTACTAATGGTAATATTCCAACATTTTTACTATAATATTATAGGAATGGAGGAGTTTGAAGTTCTTAATGATAAACTACTACAAAAGTAACTTCAGTTTTAATAAATGAAGAAAATAGGAATTTATGGAGCCTATTAATCTAGAAGAAGTTCATTTAGCTATTTTGCCTTTTGACAAGGACAAATCCATAGGTCTAGTTGGTCCCTCTACAAAATTTTATTCACATAATTAGGATATAGTGAAGGATTTTTTATTGGTGGAAGTGGAATAGTCTAGGGTAAAACAATACATATCTTATAAAATAAATGTGACATATCTTACCTTGATTCTTAAAAAAAAGAATGTAAAATTATTTGATTCATTTAGGCCCATAAGTCTATGTAATATGGCATATAAGATACTCTCCAAAGGGATGGTAAATTGACTAAGACCATCGTTGGACAAAATTATTTCAAAATAGCAAGGAGGATTTGTGAAAGGAGAGATTATGAATGAGTTCATAGTAGCTCATGAAGTTATGCATTGAGTTGCTTCAAGAAAAGAGAGAGTAATGATCTTAAAACTTGATATGAGTAAAGCTTATGATAGGCTTAAATGGGATTTTATTTTTTTAGTATTAGAAATTTTGGATTTGGGAAGGAATGGGTCAAATGGATTAAATCTTGTCTCTACAATATCATATTCAATGTTGGTCAATATGTTAGTAATAGAATCATGTAAAGCCAAGAGATGTCTTAGATATTGAGATCCTCTATCACCATAATTATTTATTATTATGGTAGAGGTATTGGGTAGGAACTTCAATAAGTCTAACAAATATGGGCTAATAAGTGGACTTAAAGCTAGTAATAACATTGACAAAATCACCCATTAATAATTTTTAGATACAAATATTTTTGGGGGGTAGGGATAAACAAGGCTATAGCTTTGACTAAATTATTAAAGTAATATGAAAGAGAGTCAAGGTAGAAAGTTAATAGGACAAAATCCAAAATTTACTTCCTAAACACTCCATCTGGAATAAAAGTAGGGATATACATGTTAGCATATATGGAGGAGACAAATTTACCATCAACTTATCTAGGGATGCCCTTATTTGAGGGGAGAATGAGGAGAGAATTGTGCAATCCATTTATAAGATAACTTTAAAATAAACTACCAGCATGGAAAGTGATATTATCATTAGCAAGAAGAGTGTAACTAATTAAATCAATCTTAAAAGTCATTCCAACATATTATATGTCCTTGTATACTATGCCAAAATCGATAGAAAAAAGTTTAATCTATATTATGTGGTCAAGATTACATGATAAAAGAAAATTTCCTTTGGTGAAATGGAGCAAGGTGTGTGATGATAAAACTAGGGGAGGTCTTGATTTAAGATTTCTTACGGATGCAAACTTAGCTCTTAGGGGAAAAGTAATTTGGAGATTATACAAAGAGAGTCAAAGACAATGGGCAATAATTCTTCTAAGTATGTTGAGCCCAATGAACCAAGCTTAATATTTACTATATTATCTCTACCAAATGGTTTTGCACTATAGAACAGTTTTAAAAAAAACAATTGATCTAGTGATTAAAGGTTTAAGATAGGAGGTGGGAACTAGAGAAAAAAATTCTATTTGCATGGATACTTGGTGTGATAACAAAACACTCAATCTAGATCCAATTTTGAAGCCATGGATGAGATTACTTCAAGATAAATATGGTGATAGGGTTTCAAATATTTTGTACAAGGATTAGGAAGGAAGATACAAATGGAAAGAAGATTTTTTTACAAGTATACAAGACATTGATGCTAGGAGGCAATTGAGTAGAAAGATAACAACAATGATTATTCAAAGGGAAGCCAAGGATAAGTTAGTTTTGGAGTTCAATAGCTTAGGGGAATACACAATAAGTAGATATAATATAGAGCACAAATAAAATAGAAATACCACAAGAATATGGAGAGATAATTGGGATAGCTTGAGAGTTCCTAAAGTCAAAATGTGTATTTGACTAGTAGGTCATAGAAGAATTTTATCCTAGGATAACCTTATGAAAAAGGGTTTTCATGGCCCATCACAATGTTTTGTATGTAAAAAGGAGGAGGAGAGTATAAACTATCCCTTGGGAAACTGTTCAATATTCTAGATCCATGACAATGGGTTCTTAATATGTTTGGTATATGTATGGTGATGAATGGAAAAATTAATGAATGGATAAATCAATGGTAGAGCACTTTTAAAAGTGAGGCATTGCAAAAAATATAGGATATATCAAAAGATACAATTCCCTAGATTGTATGACTAGAAAGGAATAGAAGAATATTTAAAGGAAAGAAAAGTAGTTTAGAGGTAATGAAAAAGAAGATTTGTTTATCCATAGATGAGTCTACACTAACCCTATCAACTCATCCAATATCTAATCTAGAAACAAAGAGTGTTGATAGATAGAGTCAAGTCATCAAATAGAATTATGATGTTGGGTATAGAAGAAACACAAAGAAGGAAAAGAATATAAAGTGGAAACCACCAAAAAATGGAGTTGGTTAAATTGAATTATGATGGAGCATGTAAAGGAAGTCCAAGACCAATAAGAGAAGGAGGAATAATTAGAAATAATAGGGGAGATATTTTGTCTCATTATGCTTTCAATAGTGGATTTAAGATAAATAATAAAGTCGAGACTTGGGAAGCTCTAGAAGGGTTAAAAATATACAAACAAATAAAATGGAACAGAGTATGGATGCAAGGTGATTCACTAGTAGTAATAAATGTAATTTTGGGGAAACCAAAGGCTCCATGGAACATGCAAGTGATAATTATGGAAATGCAAGATCTTGCTATAGATTTTAAAGAAATAATGTTTACACATACATTAAGGGAAGGAAACAAATATGTTGATAGGCTAGCTAGTAGAGGGATTTTAATTGAAGTTCGTGAAGTTAAATTATTTTTTCCATGATTAGAGGAAGTAGTAAGTTTAGTTGAAGCTAACAAGAAAATGTTGACTACTTGAATCAAATAATTATTAAGTTTTACTTTAATGTTTTCCATTAGTAATATTTGTTTTAGTTTCAAAATCTAAAAAAAAAATGTTTTAATGTATAACATTAAAGTGCTTTCATATAAACTATTTTTTACAATTGTTGTGGTTGCACTTATGATTTAGGAAGGAAACTAACAATCCATATATGGTAAAGTAAACAATGATATCGTGAAATTTTGGAAATACTACTTTACTAAGATGCAATGCATAGACAATAGAGCTGGAGTTTTGGTATTATTAAGGTTGTTGTAGAAAAATATCAAGAATAAGGATGTTCAATTTTGGAATATTTATATTCACACAAAAAATTGAAGATCTAGAAAATGAAAATCAAGAATTTAGGCTTTTTTTGAAATATAGGTATCTCGTTGGACATTTTGAGTGGATGAGTTGTCATTGATGTCAAGAATGAATGGTCATTAATGTCGAAAGTTAGTTTCGATAGCGAGTGCAAAAGGTAGCGATTCCGCAATTCGTGCAAAAAGAAGAGTCTGCCTTCGGTTGGTCAAGACCCGGTTTCAAAAAGTTAGATATGGTCCAAAATGCAAAGAAGAGGCCCAAGCAAATACTATTATAATATTAAAGAGGGAAATTTAAATTAATTAATATAATTTTATTATAAATTAATATATTAATTAATTTAATTAACTTCAAAGTTATTTAAGTTAATTATATTTTAATTTCAATTTAATTATAAATTAATTTTTATTAATTTAATAAACCCTAAAGAGGGTTATAAGGCTAAGTAAATAATCGAATTGGAAATTCGATTTGATGATCCAATGTCATATGGCATGGAACATTGTGTATAAATGGTGGAAAAATTCTTTTCCTTACAAATCCTAAGCTATCGATCGAATATTGTTAGGATCTCATCCTAACCCTTAATGTAATAACTTCCATGATGTAATAATTCCTAGTGACCGTGGGTAGTACCCATGATTAATATTTTGTAATGTTCTAAGTTTTAGCTTAGGTAGTGCCCATGACAAATGGCACCCTTTTTATGTAACACATGGTAGATAGGTGGCATTGTGCATGTAATTTGTGTGGCATTATGCATGTAATTCGAGTGGCCTTGTGCATGTAATTCGAGTGGCATTGTGCATGTAATTCAAAGTGGCACTATGCATGTAATTCGGGTGGCATTATGCATGTAATCCAGGTGGCATTTTGCATGTAAGCCAACCTTGGAAGGAAACTCCTTAAATACCCGAAAGGGCACCAATGTAACCATCTTTTGCAAAATTAATGAAGTATTAAAGGAGGTTGCCCCCTCGAAGAGGCCTACGATTCAGTCCTATTGTGAGATTGTTCTTTATGCAAATTTTTGTTATATTAATGTGATGTTTATGTGAGTTATTTCCGAGCAATTGTGTGAGAGCGTGTTATTTGAGTTTATTTTATAGCAGGATCATAACAAGTGGTATCAGAGCGCTTTCCAGGGCCAAGTTCTGCTGCAACTGCAACGATTCTTGCCATCCAATCCGCCTGTTAGGTATAAATTCCATGTGTTTTTTCCATTCTGTTGTTCCTTATTAAAAAAAAAAATAGTGTTTTTTTTTTTCCAGACCAGAAACAAAAAAATATATTGTTAGTTGAGTAGGTAGAAACCCTGTACCGGGGGTTTTAAAATATCGTGAAGGATCTGTCGTTATTGGCTAAGCTAGATAGCCCATAAAGCGTCTAGTGAAGTGAGGGGCGATCAGGCTCCAATACCCAGGCCTCAGATAGAACTCGCACACGGACTTGAGCTCCCACGTATCTTCGGGTATATCGGGAGACCATCTAGGATTAAACAAACTTTTATCCATTAGGAAGCTCTTCGGCCTTGTATTACTCATAGTCTACGGGACATAGCATCCTGGACGATTACCCTCTCGTATTGTCAGAGAGGCAGGTAGTGTGCTCAAGGGTATGTGTGGAATCCTCCTTGAGTAGTGGCCTGAAATATTGGTCCGAGCACTATTGTTCATCACTTTCGATATATTAGAGGGCCTATGGGTGGTACATACTCCTATACTTAGCATTCCCTGGTTCCGTTAAAACTTCAACTCGTAAAAAACGTAAAAATAAAAATAAAAATCCAAACATCCATGTTCGTAAATCTGCATTTCAAAAGTGAGCATATGAGAAAGGAGTCCTCTACTAAAAAAATAATCGAAGGGACATGCATTCGGGATAAGCCATGAGGGTGACACTTAAGTTGAAAGTCCGGAGAATAACAAGAAAATTTACGATGGTAGTCACAATCGAGTCGATCGAGTTAGAGAGGTCGGCACGATCGGGGCAAAATTCACAGTCTTCAGGGTCAGAACAGAACTGTCATATCAGTCACCTGCAAAATACAGAGAATCTTGAGTGTGAAACACGGCCAGTTATAGATAGTGCTCCAGTAGCCAAATTTTGCTCAGTAGCTCAGAATCAGAATCTATAAACACCGTTAGACTCAGCAAAACAGGAGATAAAAAAAAAGTCTGGGGTGCCAAAAAGTAGTGTTGAGATATATAGCTCATTGTGACCACCTCCTTCTACTGATCATTTTGATATATAGCACCCAAGCACTTTTTTGGGCACTTACTAAAAATAGTAAGTCCTAAAAATTCAATTCTATTTTTAGTAACTGGTCACAAAAGGTCAAA
Organism: Wollemia nobilis; assembly: GCA_028583015.1. Taxonomy (NCBI): domain Eukaryota; kingdom Viridiplantae; phylum Streptophyta; class Pinopsida; order Araucariales; family Araucariaceae; genus Wollemia; species Wollemia nobilis. The sequence continues at coordinate 5,144 of JAQPPZ010003647.1, read as the reverse complement.
AAAATGGCCCAGGGTACTCGTGGACACCAGAAAGAACTAGAACACTTGGAGTCCCTAACAAAATCCATTGAGAACTTGCACTCGGCTTTTCACTCCATAAGGGAAGAAGTCCAAGGTCTTCGCCTAGAGCATGAGGCCACTAGCAACCGCCTAGAAGAAGCACTGACAGAAGTGGACAGCAAACTGAGAAGAGAACCACCCAAATTAGAATACCAAGCTGAGAGTTCTACAAGGAATCGTGACCATGATCCACCCTTTAGAATGCCCAAATTGGACTTTCCCAAATTTAGTGGGAAGGATATTGATGGGTGGCTATGTCGGGTTGACCAATTCTTTCGACTTCATAATGTACCCATATTTCATCGAGTCCAGATGGCTTCCTTTAACTTGGAATATGAGGCTCTACACTGGTTTCAATGGTTGCGTCTTGCCTACCCAAATCTCTCTTAGGAGGATTTTGAATCCCAACTACTCACTCGATTTGGTCCTAGTGAGTTTGAGGACTTTACAGGAGCCTTAACCAAACTACAACAAACGGGGTCGATCCGAGAGTACCAAGCTCAATTTGAAAAATTGGCCAATCGGACAAGAGGATTGAGTGAAGGGTTCTTCCAAAGTTGTTATATCAGTGGGTTGAAGATGGAACTCCAAGCAGAAGTCAAAATGTTGAAACCACGAACTATGATGGAAGCTATCGGTTTGGCCTGTTTGGCCGAATCTAAACTCTCTGCCCAAAGACACCCATCAAAGTTTCCTCAAAATAGACCTTCATTTCCCCCTAGAGCCCAACACCCAGATGATAATAAACCTGCTGCACCCAAGCACCTCACCATAGAAGAGATGGATGCACGTCGTGCCCAAGGATTATGCTACAATTGTGATGAAAAGTTTTTCAAGGGGCATAAGTGTGCACACAAAAAATTGTTCTTGATAGATGTTGGAGAACCTGATACCGCTGACGAGAGTGATGAGGATGAGGACCCTCTAGAAACACCTCCTCCACAAGAAGAAGGGAAACAGGAACCTGAGACATCAATTACAATCCATGCCCTTGCAGGAATTACTACTCCTCAAACCATGAAGGTTACAGGATGTTTCAAGGGCCAACATCTTTCCATCCTTTTGGATTCGGGAAGCACGCACAACTTAATTGACCCTAGAGTTGCTCAACGGGAAAATTGCTATATCCACAATTATAGTTCCTTTGAGGTCATGGTAGCCAATGGGGGAACCTTATCTTGTTAAGGAAAGTGTCGCAATGTTAAAATAAAGATAGGGGACTATGAACTCAAGCAGGACATGTTTGCCCTCCATTTGGGTGGATGTGATATTGTTTTGGGATGCCAATGGTTGAGTACGTTGGGCACTATTAGTTGGAACTTTGCTAAACTTTGGATGCAGTTCTTCCAGAACGGACAAACACACATCATCAAGGGCTCCCCGACAGGAACACCTCAAATTATCAGTTCAAACGACATGGAGAAATTGCTAAAGAAATCATCACATGGGGTCATTGCACAACTATTCTCCATCCAGCCATCCACATCTCCAATGGGTGAAATCCCACAAGACATGCAACAGATTCTCCACAAACATGAGGCCATCTTTTCAGAACCCATCACACTACCACTGCATCGCTCTCACGACCATGCCATTCCATTATTGTCGGATAGTACACCTCCCAATATCAGACCACCTTATGAGCGACTGAAGCGCACCTTATTTTGGAAAGGTAGGAAACAGGACATTCGCTCTTTTGTGGCAGACTAAGACACAGGTCAAAGGATGAAAAGAGAAACAGTGCACTCTTCGGGCACTCTTCCCCCCTTGTCGATACCGGATCAGGTGTGGACTGACATCTCTATGGATTTCATAGAAGGGCTACCTAAATCTGGAGACAAGTCTGTTATTTTTGTGGTAGTGGACCGCCTTTCAAAGTATGCTCACTTTTGTGCCCTAACCCATCCTTACATAGCATTCACTATTGCCCAAATTTTTCTTGACTCCATATTTCGCCTTCATGGCATGCCAACCTCCATTGTATCTGATCGTGATCCCAGCCTTACTAGCAATTTTTGGCAAGAGTTGTTTAAGTTGCAGGGGACTCATCTCACAATGAGTTTAGCCTACCATCCGCAAACGAATGGTCAAACAGAGGTTGTTAATAACTGCTTGGAAACCTACCTTAGCTGCTTGCCTCCGATCATCCTACTCATTGGGAAAAATGGCTTTCTTTGGCCGAATGGTGGTACAACACTTCCTATCATACCGCCACCAGAGGCAGTTTACGGGCACCCTCCACTCACGCCTCCCTCCTACATTTTGGGCAGCTCCAAGGTACAGGTTCCATCAACACTTCTCGAATTGGATGAAGAAGGCTCCATCTTACTTGCCCCAAAGCAGCTGTTGTATCGTTGAACTCGCAACCGTACCATCACAGAGGTCCTGGTTCAGTGGCATGGACTTCAACCTGAGGACTTTAATAACTTCCATGATGTAATAATTCCTAGTGAACGTGGGTAGTACCCATGATTAATATTTTGTAATGTTCTAAGTTTTAGCTTAGGTAGTGCCCATGACAAATGGCAACCTTTTTATGTAACACATGGTAGATAGGTGGCATTGTGCATGTAATTCGTGTGGCATTATGCATGTAATTCGAGTGGCCTTGTGCATGTAATTCGAGTGGCATTGTGCATGTAATTCAAAGTGGCACTATGCATGTAATTCAAGTGGCATTATGCATGTAATCCAGGTGGCATTTTGCATGTAAGCCAACCTTGGAAGGAAACTCCTTAAATACCCGAAAGGGCACCAATGTAACCATATTTTGCAAAATTAATGAAGTATTGAAGGAGGTTGCCCCCTCGAAGAGGCCTGCGATTCAGTCCTATTGTGAGATTGTTCTTTATGCAAATTTATGTTATATTAATGTGATGTTTATGTGAGTTATTTCCGAGCAATTATGTGAGAGCGTGTTATTTGAGTTTATTTTATAGCAGGATCATAACAAATATCCTATGCTCTATTATTTTCATGTGCAAAAAGAAAAAGACTTCTCATTTTTTTGAAAGGATCTTTAGCGACAAAAGGATAAATCGATGGGAGCGCAAATAATTAGCACCAAAGACATTGTAGCCTAGTTGGAATTGACGGAGGCACTAGGTGTGTGGCAAGCAAGGCGTGTAGGTTCGAATCCCTTCGAAATCATTTTTGGCAAAGCAAAAAGGGCACATATTTTGAGTAAGCATCGAACAAGGGGTTAAAGAGAGGCTTGCACCATCCCCTCCCCGTGGGAGCGCTTAGCCCACATGGTGGGCTAGCACCTTGGTAAGACGATCGGCGAAAAGGTCTCTTGTTCAAAACCCACCGAGGCCTTTTTGATAGTGGCAAAGGTATGTGCTAATGTCATTTGTGTTGGTCGCTTAATTTCAGATGTGCTAAGGTTGAAGGAAAATAAAAATATTTGTATGTGCCTAAGGTTGAAAAATAAAAATATTTTGATGGTTTATGAGGTTTAATTTTTACCTAAATTAATTTGGTTATTAAGTTTTTTGAGGGAGATAAAAGGGTAGGCAAATATTATTTCTGAACGGTTAATTTTTGGAGATTTTTTTTTTTTTTTCTTAAGCGAAAAACCCCTTGCGGGGCCGCCTTGGTCTGAGAGACCACGAACATGGGGTTCTATTCCGTCAAAGTCACCCGAGAGTCGCACCCAGCCCTGCCCGCACCAACATTATCAATTGGATTTTGGGTACCCAATTCAGCTTTTTGGTAGGGTGGAGATTTGAACCTGGGACCTCCCTTGGAGGATTGCCCTCTCCTCCGTTAATTTTTGGAGATTGACTTATTAAAATTGGAGATTATAAGGAGCAATTTGAAGTGATTATTTTTAAGTGTGATTTTATGATTGCCAATTTCAAGGAGTAATAAGGTGTGTTTGAGATTAATTATTTTTGTAATTGAGAAATATTTTGAAAGAGTGTTAGTATGAAATTTTGTCATCTAACCATTGAAATTGACAAATAATAAATGAAGAATACAAGCTTACACTGAGAGGGGGTGAATAGTATAAGACCAATTTTAACTTTTATTTCCCAATCAATATTATGCAATGTATATATATAATTATCAACAACAATAATCAAAGCAATGCACAAATCACCACATACAATAGAGACACCAATTTTACGTGGTTCACCCAATGTGGGCTACTCTACGGAGAAAATATTTCACTAAAATTTTCTCAATCAATCTCTTGGGAATCCTTTCCCTATTACAATGTTTATGGACCTCCATCCAAAGGAGACACCAATCCCCTAATCAAGCTCGTGGATATCTATCCATAGGAGAACTCCTTTCTCCTAAGCTTTGACTGGTGATCTTCTAGAAGAATTGTTGCCCCCACTACTTTGGCTAATGGATCTCTATCCACTAAAGACACATGTCCTCACTGCCTTGCCTAATGGATCTATATCCACTGGATACTATCGTCCTCTATACTATGTCACCTTCAAAGCTTTGTCATAAATCTACACTAAACTTAGTCCTTCGGTCTAGCACAAATCTTCTCAATATCTGTCTCTGGTCTAGCACAAACTTGTCTTCAAATCTGTACCAAAATCTGTCCTCGAATCAATACTAAACATAGTCCTTCAATCTAGCACAAATCTATCCTCAATATCTGTCCTCTGATATTGCACTAAACACAGTCCTTCGATCTAGCACAAGTCTATCCTCAATATCTGTCCTCAATAATTAACTCAAATCTTGACTTAATCTCAAATCAAATCTATTGGATCTGCCCCAAACCTTAACTCAAGGTTTGAACAAATCAATCAATCAACTCTGCTCTCAAGTATTATCAAAGACTTGTCTCAAATATGCTCAACAAGTCCTCACTAGAACTTATTCAAATATACTCAATAAGTCCTCACTAGAACTTATCCAATTCTACTCTCAATCTGTATTGTAATCTTCAAAAAAAGCTCACACAAATCTGTCTACAAGTCTTCTCAAAGACTTACCTCAAATCTGCTCAACAAGTACACACTAGAACTTGTCCAAATCTCATAGAAACATAAAGAGAATTGTTAGAGACTCAATATGCTTCGAGTTCATCATGCTAACACCCCTAACACTTA